>JAVKPL010000461.1:0-14891 GCA_032173675.1 Gastrolobium villosum
GTATTTATTTCCTGGATGGGTTCGAGGGGGGTTTATCTCCTTTACTGTGTCGAAGTAACAGCCTCGAGATTCTTTCTGATCACCGCAGACTGTGATGATTTCATTGGTACTACTCAACATTTTGATCTTTTGGTGCTTGGTGGATACCATCATGTCCCATTGATGTATTGTGGGTCGACCTAAAATCACATTATATTCAGAGGGGAAGTCGGCTACTATGAACCGTACGCGTTCTGATTTAAACGCGTTTTTTGTTCCCAATGTTAATCTTAGATCTACGTATCCTTTGGGAGTGGTGTGTTGCCCATTGAAGGCAATTAGTTCTGTTCTGCAAGGGTGCAGATCTTCTTCGTCGAGATGCATTTTTTTGAATGCGTCCCATAATATGATATCAGCACTGCTTCCGGCATCAATGAAGATTTTTTTAACCCGGCAGTTGACTATAGTTCCTGCGATGACGAGTCCATGGACATGTCCAGGCATTATTCCTCGCATGTCCTCCTTTGTAAAATATAGCAAAGGAGGATCCTGATCCCGTTGTGTCTGCTTGAAAGCGGGATGGTCTCTGACGGAGAAGACTTCCCTTAGGTATTTTCGTCTTGCATTCATTGTGTCACCACCACCTCCAAGGGCTCCGCTTATTACGTTGCATTCAAAGGCTACTTCTGGGAATTCATCCTGGCTGGGACCTTTCCCGGAAGTGACGTTTTCTGGGGTCTTATTTTCTTGTGGGTTCCTGTTTCTCTGACTGTTGTCAAACTTTCTTTTGTTATTCTTGCCTCCTTGTGTTTGGATCACATACTGCCTTAGTCGGCCATCTCTTACAAATTTTTCAACTGCATCTCTGAGATCCCAGCATTGGTCTGTAGTGTGACCGGGTCCATCATGAAATGCGCAATACTTTGACTTGTCCAGTCCGCCTCTGTTAAATATAGGCCGAGGTCTTTCCACCTTTCGCATGTCCGTCATGGCCACCTCTCTCCATATTTGCGATCTCGGGGCGTTCAGCGGTGTATATTTGTCATATTTCCCCATCCGATCTCTGGAATCCGGGATTCGCGGCCTGTTTTCTTCTTTCCGGAAGTCGTTACGATCCCGGTGCTGTGGCAATGGGTTTTTGTCTTTCAGAAGTATGCCCTTTGCCTCTTCCGGTTGGGCATTGGCTATCTCCATTTGCTCGAGTTCTAAGTATTTCTTAGATCGAGTTCTGAATTCTTCTAGTGTCTTGACGGGGTCTTTGTATACCGATTTGGCCAGTCTAGATGATCCGTCCAAACCGGCAACAATGAGGTGAACGTGAACGTTCTCTGGTAAGTTAGGTACTTGTAGCGCGACGTCTTTGAATCGATTAAGGTACTTTTGGAGGGTTTCTCCAGGATTTTGCCGTATTTTACCGAGTGCGAACTCGGATTTGGGATGTTTTTTGCTCGTGGCAAAATTAAGAAGGAAACGCTGACCGAACTCATCGAATGAGCTGATGGAATTTGCAGGGAGGGTGGAGAACCATGCCTGCACCGCTCCTGTCAAGGTAATTGCAAATATCCGGGATATGAGAGGTTCATCAATTCCTCTGATGTACATGTCGGTATCGAAAGCATCGATGTGAACTTGTGGGTCCTGGCTTCCATCATACTTTGGTAAGCGAGCAGAATCAAAGTCTTCAGGAAAAGGGGCATTCAAGATCGTGCTGGTAAAGGGACTGTTATTGTATTGCCCCTTACTATACCGTCTCTTATACGAGCCGGGTTCAGCCTCGCGCCTACCCCTGTCGAGATGTACTTCCTCCTGATTCCTTGGAGTACCCGTTTCTGCTGGAGGAACGGGGTTTGTAGCAAGCGGAGTGATGGTTTGTCCTGCTATGTTGATGTCGTTTTGAACAGGGTTGAGTTCATGCTGGGCTTGATTCTGCTGAGATGAGTGGCCCCGTTCACCCTCTTGCCGAGGTTCAATGATTCCTCTCAACCGACGTTCCAAGTCGCGGATCCCACGTGAATGCTCTTCCCGCATTACGTGAAGATCGTGTTGACGTTGGCGGTTGGAGCGATCTTCCATCTCCGTCATGCGTTGTAGAATGACCGTAAGAGTCGTATGAGCCAACTGAGATTCTGGATAGGTTGATTGGACGATATTGCCTGCCAAATCTCTGGCTTGTACTGGTGGGTTCGTCCGAATTTCTGGTTGGCGTTGCGCATGCCTCAAGGGAGTAGAGGCAGAATCTGATATATCTTCACTGATGTGGACATGATCGTGGTTCATCACATCATCCCTCTGGTGTTGGGGTTGGTTTGTTTCCTCCAAAACTGGTTCCAGAGGTGGATTAGGTTGGCTTTTAACCATGTGGTCGTGGGTTCGATCCCCACAGACGGCGCCAATGTCCTGTCCTGTGGACAGAGATGTTCAACCTTTGTTAGGTTGATTGATCGCTTTGGACCGTATAGCCTTGACCAGGGGTATCTATGGAGGAGATATCCCTATGCCTAGCTTGATCACTGCAAAGTATATGAATGTGGTGATAGTGTGTGTGGGTATCGTAAATCAAGTGTGTTGTTCTATCGAGGAGCCTTCCTATTTATAGGGGCTGCCTCTGATTTGAATTGGTGTAGCTGAGCTGTAATGACGCGGGATCATTGCTACTTTGTCGGCCGTTACTGGAGGTTACGTATCAAATATCACGTCTCCATAACTACGGTCCGTTTCAGGCATTTACTGGGGAATATTCGATGGGGTATTCCGGGTTGAGGAGATGGGCCTGTTGGTGTGGGCCTTTTTACCGGGTTGATGAAGTAAGCCGGTTCATGTGGGCATTAGTCCGGGTTCATGGCACAGATCCATAACAATTTTCTTAGACCTATTATAATTATACATCTTTCTATGTGCAAGGTATCAACAATATGATTTACGTAAACTTGTATATATTCTGGAGTGCTGTCACGACCAAATTCCGGGTTCGTGACTGGAGCACAGGCTAAACTAAATTTTAGCACTAATTACCCTGCCAAGCCTAATTTTTAACCAAATACACTTAGAATTATGAAAATGTTCTATTTACTTCCCTGTAAAAGTAATTGAGCGATTTTTGAATATAAACCTATAAATCTTCTACACAAATTAAAATATAAACCTTGTCCATACAAAAACAATGTGTCTAACTCACCACTGATAACCTAAAAAACTCCAACAATCAAATCGAAGGAGTAGAATCAGAAGTTAACTATTTAACTGAAAAGAACCAATTCAACCTAAAAGCTTAAGATAGTAAGATGGGCCTTCAATGGCAATGATTAGCCTTCAATAATTTTATATTATATCACTCTAACATACCTGTCATGCAAGAGCCTTTTGTACTTAAAGTATTGATATTGCACAGACTCATTTTTTGGTTCTATTATGTGCAGACTTAATTCTACTAGAAAGTGGGGCAGTGAGGATCGAATTCGTGACCCCGTGGTCACCTTGGCTCTGATACCATGTAAAAAATCAATTCAAAAATTTAAGTTAGTAAGTGATTAGACTTCAATGATAGTGATGAGGCTTCAATGGTTTTATATTATATCACTCTAGCAATAACAGTACCTGCAAAAAATATAATTAAGATTTGAGTGAGTTGCAATGCAACTCAATGAGCAAACAATAGAATCAATAATAGGCAGGACGTGACAACATATAAAATTAATATTTAACTAAACGATAAATTAAAGAAATTCTCAAATCTCAAATAAATGTGTTGAGGAATCTAAGTGTGAATGATTGAGAAAAAGTCTCACATTGGTTAAGAATGGACTAAGACAACACCATATAAGTGGAAGACCCATGCACCTAATATCTTAAGGTTTTGGGTATGATTGTGGTGTTCTGAGCCCACTCAACGTTGCTACTCACTTGGCCCATGGTTGGTGGTCTTTTCCTGCACGGCCCAACAATTTATATCAAAGCTAATGGTGGATTGACTTGTGGTGGTCCGTGTATGTCTTAATGTGGGAAGCCAAGGTCTTGATGGGTAGCCAAGCCTTGATGAAAGAGCTAATGCTTGATGAGAAGCCAAGCATTGATGAAACCCCATGAATACTCGAAGAAGCTTCTCCTTGAGGGGGGAAAGAATGTGGGTCACTCACACTTGAGGGGGAGATGTTGAGGAATCTAAGTGTGATCGATTGAGTGAAAAAGTCTCACATTGGTTAAGAGTGGACTAAATGATTTTGGGTTTAATTGTGGTGTTCTGAACCCACTTAATGTTGATGCTCACTTGGCCCGCCATGAGCTCCCATATACGACCCAACAAAATGTGTAGCAGAATTTAATATTGTGCAAATAATATAGTGATGAAATCTAACCACAAAATTGAAAAACAAGCTTTCAATCTAAATCAACTCATAACATCTAGAAATCCATATTTTAGTAAAATAATATTATATACGTTGAAGTGGGATATATTTAGACAAAACTGTAACATATTGTTCCCGGGCTCCCCGCCCACAATATATCAACAATAGACTCCCCACCTGTAAATAAATCATGGTGCACTGAGGCTAACATCTATTATTATTAGCGTATAGTGTTCTACTTAAGTCATTCCTCAAAAATGATTCCAAAAACAAAAACATATATATTATATATATTTCTCAAGTTAAAAATAGTCATAAACTAACTCACAATAATATTGCAATGGTTCTCAAATATTCAAGCACAAGTCATAATTAAATAGATCTCAAAATTCATAATATTCTTCCATTTTTTCTCAATATCATCAGAACCAAATCAAATAATATAAAAACAGGTTAATCAATTGGAAGCATAATTTAAAAATCATATTGTCAAAATTACTTAAATAATAATATAAGGCTTTTTAAATACTTAAACTTTGAAAATATAAAAAGATCATCAAATTCATAATATTTTCCAAATCATTTATTAAATATAATCACAATCAATATAAATAATTAAGCAAAACAAATTGCCTAATTCTGTTTTATGTCATTTCATCCCTAAAAATTATTTAAATATCAAACACTCCATATTTTCATTCACAAAGCCATAAAATATAATTTATATTAGAGATAATTATCATGAATTAAATATAGTTTGAACTTTAGTAGTCCCCATTATTTACTCACATAAAGCCATCAAAAAAGAACTTCAAGACTGTCTATTGAATTTTGCACAATGTAATATTCTAGTGAGCAACATCAATGACACTCTATTGTCTAAGGATATTATTATTATTTTTATTATTATTATCATTAAGCATGATTTCAAGTCTTGATGAATATCTTTCTTACCTACTTGAGTTTAAACCAGTATATGTTGAACATTTCTTATTATAATATGAGGTATGACCCCATCACTTGTACCCCATTGCCACCACGACTATATTTCCATCACTTTTTCTTCTAATATCATGGAACCAAGGTATGCATGAAAATGTCAGAAAAACTGAAATTGAACCAAATCTCATAACAACAATATTGTAGTAACTTCGACCACCTTTTAGATTCCTATAAAGTCCGAATAAAATTTGGGTGTCTAGAGAAAAGTTGTAGATCTTTTTCTAAGCTTTCTAAAACACTAAAAAATGTGAAATTTCATAATTTGTAGCTCACTGTATGAGTAAAAAATTGAAACCTATCTAAATCCTATGACAATAGCATTGTACTAACTTCACATCAAATTTAATCTACTATAATATTAGAATTTGATTTCAAGTTCTTCATAAAACCTTTCCAAAACACTAGAGAATGGCTAAATTTGATGTTTGTAACTTTAGATATTACCAAAACTCCAAAACCAGTTCAAACTACATGATAATACCATTGTAGTACTTTCACGCTCCATTTAAGGTCCTTTAGAGCAAGAATCAAGTCTCGCAATCTGCATGAAAGTTATAGATCACCTTCTAAGCTTTTTATCGAGCCAAAGAATGTGGTATCACTATAATGTAGAACTTAAAATAAAAACAACTATTTTCTCGTGGAGAAGACAAAACTTGTATTTCTCTTTTTCTTTTGTGATATGTTGCTTACAATATGGATTAGTTTATATAGGCAGTAGATTGCCTTTTTATGAACCAAACATTAAATTAGCCATAAACCACAAAACTAAACTTCCAACTCTTGACCTCTCTAACTCTTGGCCTTTCACTTTCTCACAACTCTTGGCCTTTCACTTTCTCACAACTCTTGGCCTTTCACTTTCTCACAACTCTTGGCCTTTCACTTTCTTACAACTCTTGGCCTTTCACTTACCTAAACACATGACTGCTTAATTAAGACTATTAAATATAAAACTAACAAAATATTTAAAGTTTATTCAACAATTCTCCTTCATAAACTTAAATGGTTCTGCCATCTTTCATCCCAAGCATCTTCTTGCAATTGTTGAGCAGCAACGTCGGCAGTGGCTTTGTGAAGACGTCCCCGACTTGCTCTTGACTGGTCACGTGTATTAGCTCCACATTTCCTTCCTTTACTTGATCCCGGATGAAGTGAAATCGGACGTCAATATGCTTGCTTCTTTCATGATTTACCGGGTTCTTGGCTAGCTCTATAGCCGACTTATTGTCAATTCGGATCACAGTTTGACCGACTTGTTTTTCCTCCAACTTGCTTAGCAAATTCCTGAGCCACATTGCATGACAAACACACCAAGATGCAGCTACATATTTAGCTTCACATGTCGACAGTGTCACAATAGGTTGCTTCTTCGAAATCCAGGTGAATGCCGTGTTGCCCATGAAAAACACATAACCAGTCGTGCTCTTTCGATCATCTACGTCTCCACACCAATCACTGTCAGAATATCCAATCAACGTGTATTTTGCCGAGCTCGAGTAGTGTAACCCGTGTGAAACTGTACCTTGAACATACCTCAGAATTCTCTTTACCGCCTTCCAATGTGTGTATCTCGGCTCCTCCATGAACCGACTTACTATGCCGACACTTAACGAGATATCCGGCCTCGTGCATGTGAGATAACGTAGGCTTCCCACCAAACTTCTGTACTTGCTTGCATCAACACGGTCTCCTCCATCAAACTTAGAGAGTTTTGAACCGGGTTCCATTGGTGTTGAAACTGGGTTGCAATCTTCCATCTTGTACTTCTTCAAAATCTTTTTTGCATAAGCCTCCTGTGACACGAAGATTCCCTTCTCATTTTGTTTTACTTCCAAACCAAGAAAGAACTTCATCAAACCGAGATCTGTCATTTCGAACTCTCTTGTCATTGTGCTCTTGAACTCTTGTATCATCTTGGCATTGTTTCCCATAAAAATGAGGTCGTCAACATAAAGAGCCACAATTAACAAGTCTCCTCCATTTTTCTTGACATAAACAACATGTTCATATGGACATTGTTCAAGTCCATTCTCCTTGAAATATTTGTCAATACGAGCATTCCATGCCCGTGGTGCTTGCTTCAACCCGTAAAGTGCTTTCTTCAATCTCAACACCTTCTTCTCTTCTCCTGCCTTCATGTAGCCCGGCAGTTGTTCCACATAAACTTCTTCTTCAAGAACACCATTCAGAAATGCCGACTTTACATCCATTTGATGCATTGGCCATCTATATTGAGCAGCCTGTGAGATGAGTAGCCGAATTGTCTCCATCCTTGTAACAGGGGCAAACACCTCGTCATAGTCGATTCCAGCCTTCTGCTTATAACCTTTTGTAACTAGTCGAGCTTTATATCGTTCTATCTCCCCTTGAGCATTCATCTTCTTCTTGAACACCCACTTCACTCCAATGGGCCGACTTCCTTCTAGTAGCTCGGCTAACTCCCATGTGTTATTTCGGTCAATGGCTTCTATCTCCTCATCCATGGCATCTTGCCATTTCTTATCTCGGATGGCTTCTTCAAAACTTATGTTCTCAGATTCTGCAAGAAGACAAACAAAATGTACCTCACTTGTTGACTCATATATGTCTTGTATGCTTCGCATCCTGGGTTGTCGTACCTCATCTTCATCATTAGAAGCTTCAGGACTTGCCGGGTTGATAATTTGTGTTGAGATTCCGTCTTCAAAGTTTACCTCAGAAGAATTGTTCCAGTCCCACTCATTTGCTTCATTGAGCTTTACATCTCTGCTTACTATGACTTTCTTGTTGACGGGATCAAACATCTTATACCCCTTTGTTTTTTCATCATATCCAATAAAAACATATTTCTTGCTTTTATCCTCGAGCTTGGTTCTGAGCTGGTCCGGTATGTGTGCATAGGCTATACTGCCAAAAACTCTGAGATGAGCCACTGAAGGCTTTTGACCACTCCATGCTTCCTGTGGAGTTTTATCATCCAAGTTCGAATGTGCACATCGGTTCTGCACATACACAGCACACTGCACAGCTTCCGCCCAAAACTCCTTCGGCATCCTTTTGTTCTTCAGCATTGACCGAACCATGTCAAGAATAGTCCGGTTCTTCCTTTCAGCCACGCCATTCTGTTGTGGTGAGTATGGTGCTGTTAGAAACCTCCTTATCCCCTGTTCCTCACAAAACGACATAAACGCCGTTGAAATATATTCCCCACCTCTGTCAGACCGCACCGATTTGATATAGCTTCCTGTTGCCTTCTCAATCATCACCTTGAACCTTTTGAACACATCAAACACCTCGGACTTCTCCTTCAGAAAGTAAACCCAGGTTTTCCGTGAGAAATCATCAATAAAGGAAAAAAAATACTTCTTACCGCTGAAGGAACCCGGATTGATGGGTCCACACAAGTCGGTATGTATTAGTTCCAGAGGTTGCTTAGCCCGGAATCTTGCCATCTTCTGAAACGTGGTCCTGGCATGCTTGCCAAGTACACAACTCTCACAAAACTTTCCTTCAAAGTTGATGCTAGGTAACCCTTCCACCATCTTCTTCTTTGCCAACTCGGTTAGACCACCATAATGTAGGTGACCAAACCGGAGATACCAAAGTGACGCCTTATCTTCCACCTCGGCTTGTAAACATTCAACCTGTACACATTTCAAATTCAGTTTATACATACGATTCTTACCCATTTGAACTCGGACTATCAGCCGACCTCGCTCATCTTTCAAATACAATACCCGGTCTTTCATAATAACTGAGTAACCTTTCTCCATCAGTTGACCCATGCTTAAAATATTGCTTTTTAGGTCGGGTACATAGTACACATCTCGAATTGAGCCAATTAACCCGTCCTTTTGTAGGAAACAGATCGTACCTCGGCCTTTTACCTCAACCTTTGAGGCATCTCCGAACGAAACATGTCTGGTTTCCACCTTTCTCATCTCCTTGAAGAAGTGCTTATGTCCGCACATGTGGTTGCTCGCACCCGTGTCAAGATACCACTCCATGTCATCGTCTGGACTTCCTTCACTGTGTGTCATTAACAAGACACCATCCTTCATCTCGCCTTCTGTGGCTAGGTTGGACGTCTCCTCCACCTTTTTCTCATCTCTGCATTCTCTTGCGAAATGTCCGACTTTGCCACAGTTGTAACACTTGTCCGAGTTACAATCTTTTGCATAGTGACCAAACTTTCCACATTTGTAACACTCGATGTTTGAATAATGTGACCAACCTCCTCGTCGACCTCGTCCTCTTCCTCTCCAGTTTTGTTGATTTGACTGTCCTACCTCATCACTATACACTTCTTGACTTCGGCCTCGACCTCTATCACCATGGCTAGTACCTCGTCCACTGCGGCCACGTCCTCTACCTCGAAAATTTTGAGAATAGAGCATCTTCTCATCTTTAATTGTTGCTTTGGTCTGAAGTGCCTGCTCAAGAGTTTCCTCCTTCTTCTTCTTTCTTTGTTCATGCGCTTAAAGGGAACCCGCCAACTCGTCAATGGTGAGTGTAGACAGGTCCTTGGACTCCTCTATGACACAAACCACGTCTTCGAACTGGTCTGTCAAAGATCTCAAGATTTTCTCCACCACTCTGGTGTCAGGTATATCTTCTCCATTCCGTTTTAACTGGTTCATAATTCCTTGAACCCGGGCAACGAACCCGGATACTCCTTCCGTGTCCTTCATCTTCATTCCCTCCAACTCGGCACGAAGGGTTTGAAGCCGGACTTGTTTAACCCGGTTAGCTCCTCTATAGACATTTGCCAAGATGTCCCAGGCTGCCTTTGAGGTCTCACAATTTGCAATCTTCTCGAACCCGGATTCGTCTGCAGCTCGGAAGAGCATGAATAACGCCAGCTTGTCTTTTGCACGCGTCTCTTTCAACGCTTTGGTTTGAGCCGCCGAATGGCCTCCAGTGTCCTGTGGTTCTACAAAACCTGCTTGAACATTCTCCCAAGCGTCCTGGGATCCGAGAAGAGCCTTCATCTGGATGCTCCAATTCTCGTAGTTCTCCTTCGTCAACTTAGGTAGTGCCATATCACTCCCCCTCTCCATAGCTTTGATACCAATTTGTGGTATCACTATAATGTAGAACTTAAAATAAAAACAACTATTTTCTTGTGGAGAAGACAAAACTTGTATTTCTCTTTTTCTTTTGTGATATGTTGCTTACAATATGGATTAATTTATATAGGCAGTAGATTGCCTTTTCATGAACCAAACATTAAATTAGCCATAAACCACAAAACTAAACTTCCAACTCTTGGCCTCTCTAACTCTTGGCCTTTCACTTTCTCACAACTCTTGGCCTATCACTTTCTCACAACTCTTGGCCTTTCACTTTCTTACAACTCTTGGCCTTTCACTTACCTAAACACATGACTGCTTAATTAAGACTATTAAATATAAAACTAACAAAATATTTAAAGTTTATTTAACAAAGAACAACTAAATTTGTGGTGGGAAGCTCAAGTTATAGCTAAGATACCGTGACTATACTGATTTCTGAGATAACACCACTACAGTAAATTCAAGGTCATCTAGTTTCAAAATTAAGCTTAGACCTCTCATCAAAGTTATAGATATGCTTCTAAGCTTTTTAAAAATATTAATGTATGCTCAAATCTATGGTGTGTAGCCCACGTTATGGGTGAAATAGTGAACTATGTTATATTATAAGAAGTTGTTGTGCCATTTCAAAATTTGTAGTTCTTCCAACTTGCACACAACAACATGCTGACCCCATGACAGTAGACTTCAAATTTAGTAGTCGTGATTAGGTGTCATAATTATTTTATTTTATACATTTATACTATAAGGGTTTGACAAGTGCAGCCAAGAGAAACAAATAAAAATGTGCTTATTCCATCAGCAAATTAGAAAAAATAATTAATGATGGTAGTGCGCATTTTTTATCAAAGCAATGGTACAGAAGATGGTTTTTTCACCACTTAATTGTTGAAATTGTCCAAGCTATGAACGTGAGCAATTCAATCAACCCCCAATAATCAAGAACTAAGAACCTGAAAGGCATTAACGAGAAAAAAGAAAATGTATTGACTGGGAAACTGACATTATTTTTTTTCCTTTTTTTGATAAAAGGAGAGGTTAAAGCCCAAAGAAAAACTACAAAGTAAGATGATGCATGTCAGAACAACATGCTCCATTATCATCTTAGATCTAGTTACGTTCAAAAAAGGAAGAATACTAGCAGAGGGAGAGGAAAAAAACAACAATTCTTCAGTTTGCAGAGAGAAACCAAGTTTTGCTAATCCGTTCGCATAAGCATTGAGCTCTCTAGGGAATGAAGTCTGGATGAAAGCTTCCACGTAACCGGGCAACACTTTTGATGCGATTTAGAAGAGAAGAATAACCACAGTGAGGAGAATGGGTCTCTAAACACAAAAGAACATCCTTTGAATCACAGCCTATCCAAAGATCAGAGCAATTCAGATTTCTAGCAAGATTAAGGCCTTGAAGTAAACCCCACAACTCCCCTTCTAAGGCTGTACAAGGTCTAATATTAAAAGTAAAGCCACTCATCCAATCTCCAGATAAAGAACAAATGAATCCACCACAAGCTCCTTTGTTGTTGGAAGAGCTGAAAGCTCCATCTACAAATAGTCTGTATCTAAAATGGTGAGAAATATGACCTAAAATACAAAGAGAACTAGGCAGGTCAGATTTAACAGTAAAAGAAGAGGCTTCACTATAATTCTTCATATCAGCCAGATACATAAGAATATGTTGATTAGGGTGCTGGGGAATTGAAAAATTCTCCTAATAAATAGTAGAGTTTCTCCATTTCCAAAGAAACCAACAAGTCACATAAAAAAAATCTATTTCCATGAAGTCCAAAAAGAGATGGAGATGGACTGAAGGAGATTGAGCTTGAACCAAGCCTCTCCATCAAAGGAGAAGAAATCAGTGGGAATGATTCCGACAAACCATCTTTCCCAAATATTTCTAGCAACACTACAATCTCGAAGTGTGTGGATAATTGTTTCAGGGAGTTGTGGCAAGAAGGATAAAATTGATCACCCCCACTCCAATGACAAGTTCTGTCTCTAACATGGAGTTTGTTAAAATAAGTCATCCAGAGAAAAACTGTAATTCTATAAGGTCCTTTCCATTGCCAGATGGAGGACCAAAGCTTATAAGTGTGATGCTCTCCGGCAAGTATACCGATCGCACAAGTAATAAAGTGATAAATAAAGTTCGTCTCCACAGGGATTGGGATCTAATATCAATTAAACTTTTTCTCAAAGAATGGAAGAATTCAAATAGGGTTTTGACAAATATTGTCAATTTGATGGAAATTGAATTTTGAAAATAAAATACTTGTTTTTGTATTTTTAGATTGAAAAATAAAACAATAAAATTGAAAATTGATTTGTAAAGAAGATGAGAAAAGCATTGTAGTCAGGGTTCATTCACCAAATGATTCCCACTTTTTACTCCGGATTGATTTACAATAATCATTTATATAATCACTCAGATAAATTATCATTTAAAAAGATTTAGTAGTTAACCCTCAATTCCTTGCAGGGTTAACCCTTTAATCCCATGAGAAACCCCAATTCCTTGCAATGTTTCTCATGGGATCAAGCAATGGGTGCGATAATTTAAGCATCTGCAATCGTATACACGTATATTCCTAGCACGTATACATATTGTTATCTTACCCCCTTTCGAGATCAAAACCCCAATATTCCTATCTAGGGTTTTGATCCTCAGAATATCCCCAACTATCAGATTGATCAACTCTAACAAAGGGAATATAAAATTCGTACAGAGTAAAGATAAAGATAATTATATAAATTAAAAACCACAAATCAATCCTTCATGTCAAGTGTTCACATATGGATCGTGACCCTGACTACAATAAAAAGATCTAGCCAATCAACATACTGATCGCTGATCTAAAAAAATAAACTAAAAATAAAAGAAAAAGAAAAATAAGATGAAGATGAAGAACGAAGAACGCGAAGAACTCCACAGCTGCCTCTTTCTTCTCGCGGTCCAGATCTGAATGAATGGAATGGTGGAGGACCACCCTTTTTATACTTGAGTTTCTGGGCGTGGTCCATGTGATGTTGCGTGTATAGATAAGGATGACACTTCAGCGTGATGTAATGCTGACAAAGCATCCTCTTTATTTGCTGCAGTGCCAGCTGTGCTTTGACTCAGCGCTTTGATTGCAGATTCTTTCCTTAATTGCTTCAGCGTTAATTGAGGATAGTTTGACATGTGATTTACATGGTGCAGCATTGATCAAGGATAATTTGGAATTTGACATGATGAGCTTTAAATGCTGATCCGTGTGCTGTTCCTCTCAAAGTGTCTAGATCTGCCTCCCAATTTCTGAATTCCACCTTCGGGTTTTGTGAAGAGTTCTATTTATAAGACTCTCTTTTTCCTCGCACAGCACAGTAATTCTTTCCCGAAAATGTCGTGAAACGTATAACTGAAGAATTAAATTAAAACTTATTACGTAACGTAAGAATTAAATTAAAAACAGTTTTGAATTCAAATTTTGAATTCAAAATTTCACTTCTTTTTCTTGTAAAAACACAACTAAAAGGTGCATATTGTTGACATACAAAGAATCAACATAATTAGCAAATATGTATTTAAATTGCTCTCTTATGACTCAATTCTTGTCAATTTTAACACAGAAAAATCACACTTACCAGAGGCACATCAAACCATTCCCAGATTTAAACGTTGCTGTCCCCAGCAATGTAAAAGACTTAATCCAGGAAATATTCACTTAATCCAACATAACAATCATAGACACTATCAGATACAATATGCCATGCATGCCTGACTCAATATCATGAACTTCCAATAATGCCATCAGCTTCTTAAATATACAAGTCTACATTGATTACCCCTCACACAGATAAATAATGTTCGCTCAACACTTAGTGTTTAAGGGTATCATAAGCACTCAATTACTCAAAGCTATAACACTACCATATGCTTGATTATATTCTCAAAAATTCTTAAAATTGAAGAATCAAACACATGCATCAATTGATCAAAAGGACTTCACAGGTTGTAACTTGGCCGGGGTAATAGGTAGGAAAATTTGGATAGTAGCTCAAACAACCAAGAGATTGAAAACTGATATTATTTCACTTTTAACAGATTCAATTAATTGTTTTGCTCCACTAACATTCCCACAGAATTTCGGGAATTAATTCCTTCCAACCACCTTTTATTTTTTTCCTTTTTCTTGCTTTTCACTTTACCCTTTTTCATTTTGCCCTTTCTCTCTCTTTTTTTTTAAGGGCATAGATGACCTTTTTTTTTTCATCCCTTAATTACTTGACCATTGTGGAGCTTACCTCAATCTCTTTATTTTATTTTCAACACATTCAATGATTCAATCTCAATCAAGATAAGTCACGAAAAATGGATATAGGCTAAGCCATCAGTCAGGCCACAGGTCATTTATCAAGAATTAATTTCAGGCTCAAAGGGCTAGCAAGGAAAATCTCATACAGGTGGGTTATTTTGGCCAATAGCAAATAAGAACAAAATGCCTTTGTCATATCAATCAATGCATGCATAA
>JAVKPL010000462.1:0-14848 GCA_032173675.1 Gastrolobium villosum
AATCGTCGTGATATATTAGATAGTCCCACATCGGGTAACTTAGCCTGTGTCTCTCAAGTCTCCATATATAGAGAAGCTCTTGTGTTGTAATTATTTATTCAATATATTTTTCACATATTCTTTATATTTAACTGTATTAATAAACTCAATAAACCAAAGTATCAATAAAACTCTGCGCATGGTATTCCCCTTAAAACCTCCCTGGTTTTCCCAAATTGGTCCTATTGGTTAATCGCAGTCCAATTTTGTTGGGCCACACACACCAGTATATTCAAAATTAAATCACTCAAGTTTAGCCAAAATAATCCTTGACGCCTTTTCTTCTGACATTAACAACCCTGTCTTAAAGTTTTATCGATCATAATCTCACCTCCATTTTTACTCTTATTTATACCTGTGTACCACAACTTGAACCCGATACCTTCTACTTCTTTTGCCTTTTCTCCAACTCACTTAGTATCAAGTAAGCTATTCACTCTCCTTCAAGCAAAAAACATCCGCTAACTCCCTCAACTTAGTAGTTAAGGTTCCTATGGTCTAACTTCCTAATCCATCCTTATCCATTGGACATTTCTTGCCCACCATAATTGCCTATTTGCATGTTGAGACTTTGTCATACTTGTCAACAAATCCAGGTGAAGATATGGCATCTTTGCCTTAGGGCAAAAGCCCTAGGTTCCAATGCAATGCATTCCTAAACATGCTATGAAAACTTTTTGTCGAGTTATAGAGGCACCTTGCCATCACAAATCATAAACATTCTCCATTTCATCCACCTACCTTGAATTCCATGTGTTGTTTTTGCTTTGGTTTCCACCATCATTGTATGATTTGATGCCCAATCTTCACTTCCAATACATTGCTAGTACAAATCTTGCTAAAATTTCATTTCATATACTTTGTCCTACTTCTACTTAACATATAACCATTTGACAAAGCTTCTCTCCACAACCAAATTTGCAATTTACACCACTTCACTGATTAACTAGAACTATATCATCTACAAAATACATGCACTTTGACTTTAGCTTGCTTGATATATTCCATACTGAGGTAAATAAGTATGGACTCAAAGATTACCTGTAGAGCAACACTAAAAAGCCTATTGGGAGAATTTGTTGTTAACTCTCCATGCATTAACAGAAAAGTTGCCTCACCATGCATATCATTTATAACTCAATATATATGCACACTAACTCCTTTTTCCCCCTCCACATAAAGTTCTTGTGGTATCCTATCATAGGCTTTTTCTAAAATCAAATAATTTACAAGCAACCGTGCATATATTAATAATGATTGTTATTCAATCAACTATAACAACCATTTGTTCAATGTATTCATCAAAATCAATTTTTTTCTGCTAAATATATATATGGAAGCACATCAAGAAAGAAAAAGAAAAAAAAAAAAAAACACTAACAAGACATTCATGCAAACCTGTCTTACCCATTAAATCTTTCTATTTGGTTTTTGTGGGAAGTTGAACCATTAGTGGCATAGGAAATTGTCATACTCAATGTATGGTCGAGCACTAACATTAAATGTTAGTGGGTACTTTCACCTAGGAAATGGTCTTGTAAAATATCACTTAGATTTACTAATTCCTTATGTATAAATAGCATTCTGCTGCGTGCATTTCACTCAGACCATTAAACAGAAAACTAGTTCTATAATTCTATATTTCTTTACATGGTATCAAAGCAGTACCGGGACTGCTCTGACCACTACCAGAGCAACCCTCTGATTGTTTCCTGGCCTTTATAGCCATCTTTTTTTCTCTGTTTTCCTGTGTTAGAATATTTGTTATATATATTAGATAGCCCCACATCGTATATAATTGTTCAGTATATATTAGATAGTCCCACATCGTGTAAACTTAGCTCTTTAGGTTTTACGAGTCTCTATATATAGAGAGCTCTTGTATTGTAATTATTTATTTCAATATATATTTCATATATTTTTTACATTTAACTTGGTATCAGAGCTGTTCTTTTGTTCTGGGAACCCTAGCTTCCGCCTAGGATCTTTTCTTCGTTGTGCGTCCTTCCGACAAGCCATCAAGGACTGTAAGTCCCCTCCAAGCACCTTCTGCACGCGTCCTCACCTCCAACGGTCACCAGAACTGCCGTCAGCCACCATCAGCCGCCGTCAGCCACTGTTCAGGCCGCCGGAGCACTTTTCCAGCGAGTTTTCAGTCCGGACACCACGCAATCAACACCTCTCCTTCCAGCGACCAGTTCTGCGGCGGTCCGGCCATCATCGGAGTTGGCACGCGCTGCCTGTCTCCTATGCGCGTGGGCTCCACGCGCCACCTTCTGCCGGCGCGTGAGCACTGTTCCGGCGACTTTTTCCGGCCGATCTTGGACAGAGAAGCTCGTCTCCTCCTCCTCTTCCTGGATCTGTGGTTGTTTCTTTGTGGGTCTAATTTTTGGTGCGCACCGCTTCTTGATTGGTGATCAGGTTCGTTTCTATTTATTCGGTTAATATCTTTGTGATTTTGTCCTATGGCAACGACTCTTCTGTTCATTCAGAAGTCAATTCTCCATCTCCTCCTATGAAAAATTCTCCCAATATCATCTCTACCAATGTGGGGTCCATTACCTCTTCAAAATTGAAGGGATCTGTTAATTACAAAAATTGGGCCACCTCTGTTCGAGTTTGGTTCTTTGGACAAGGATATGGGAACCATCTCACAACTAAGTCTACTGATGTCTCTAAAGAGGACAAATCTGATTGTGAGAAGATTGACAACCAGCTTCTGAGTATCCTCTGGCAATCTATTGATCCAGTCGTCTTGGGTATCTTTTATTCATTTCAAACTTGCACTGAAGTATGGGAGGAAGCAAAGAACCTCTACACTAATGATATTCAGCAACTCTATTTCATCATCTCTCAATTTATGGAATTAAGCAAATCATCCGACATTCAGATGGAGACATGTTGGCAAGAGTCGATCTTTGATGCAGGCATATTTGGATATGCTGCCTTACCCTACTGAAGCTACTGCTTATCGAAAACGGGTAGAACGTCTCTTTATGGTTGCCACACTTTCTGGCCTTCCCGAAGAATATGAGTCTGTGATACTATTTTGACGAGTGCGGAGCCTGATCTATCCATGACATATCAGCGTCTTATGAATTTGAATAAGAAATCTACTCCTGCATCATCTTTCGCCGTTGATCCTACTGCTCTAGTCTCCCGTAATGACTTCGCGGGAATATTGGAGATGGACGTGGTCGTGGTAGAGGCCCAGGAGGACGTGGTCAGCGACCTCGTTGTCATTACTGTCAGCAACTTGGTCATTATGAGGAACGCTGCTACACAAAGTATCCTCATCTGCGACCTTCTTTTGCTGCTAATATAGCTCAATCAGATACTGCTTCAAATGGTACAGTCTCTCAATCCTCTGAAGACTATGCACCGTTCCAAAACCTTCCCAGGAAAGCCTCTCCTCAATCTCAGACTTCAGAAACTGGTAATCCTGTTGCTTGTGTTTCTCATTCTACATCACTTGGTCCTTGGATATTTGACTCAGGTGCTACTGATCATCTTTGGGGTAATAAGGAACTCTTTTCATCTCTTACTTATTCTGATAAATTACCCTCCTTTACTCTTGCTGATGGAACTAAGGCTCCCGTTCATGGGATTGGACAAATCTGTCCAACCTCCTCATTTACCTTAACATCTGTCTATTACATTCCTCACATCCCTTATAATTTAATATCTGTTAGTAAATTGATCAGTTCTATTAACTGTATCGTCACCTTCTCAAATCATTCTGTTTCTGTACAGGACCCGATTACGGGGAAGACGATTAGAGTGGGCCGTGAGTCACGGGGTCTGTTCTACCTGGTTGTGCTGAGACCTTCAGTTGCTTGTTCTATCACAGAATCTCCACAACTCATCCACAGTCGTCTTGGGCATCCTAGTCTTTCAAAATTACAAAAAATGGTTCCTCTTTTATCTGGTCTTCAGACTTTAGATTGTCAGTCATGTCAGCAAGGAAAGCACATACGCTCTTCCTTTGCTAATCGAGTCAATAAACGAGTTGATGCTCCTTTTTCTATTATTCATTCAGATATTTTGGGTCCTAGTCGTAGTGTGTCTGTTTTAGGATTTCGGTATTTCGTTACTTTTATTGATGATTTTTCCCGATGTACTTGGATTTATTTAATGAAAAACTGTTCTGAGCTATTTTCTATTTATCAAAAGTTCTCTGCTGAAATCCATACTCAATTTGGTGCTTCTATTCGTATTTTATGAAGTGATAATGCTAAGGAATATGTTTCTGTTGACTTTTCTAATTTCTTAGCCACAAAGGGTACTTTACACCAAACCACTTGTCCTCACACTCCACAACAAAATGGAGTAGCTAAACGAAAGAATAGACATCTCATTGAGATTGCAAGAACTCTTCTTATCCATATGCATGTTCCTCTTCACTTCTTGGCCGATGCAGTACTTGCTTCCTGCTTTCTCATCAACTGCATGCCTTCATCTGTGCTTAATAATGACATTCCTTATACCTTATTGTTTCCAGATGTTCCTCTCTATCCTCTATCCCCACATGTCTTTGGTTGTACCTATTTTGTTCATGATCTTACTCCTGGTAAAGACAAGTTAACATCCAAAGCTTTTAAATGCATTTTTCTTGGTTATTCTCGTCTTCGAAAGGGGTATCGTTGTTACTCTCCCGATCTCAAGCGTTACTTAGTTTCCGCTGATGTCACTTTTCTTGATCAACAACCCTTTAATTCTAACCCATCTTCATTATCACAAGCTGCAGGTACTTCTATTCCAGATAAGCAACATATTGCTTCACTACCTGAGGAACGTCCACTTCTCAATTATCAACGTCATAAGACTGTGCCGCCTATTGTTAACTCGATCCCTGCTGACTCATTGCCCCCTGTAGTTGATTCTTCCCCTCCGGATCCTTCACCAGAGGCTCTTCCTATTGTTCAAAGAAAAGGTACACGTACTACTCGTAATCCTTATCCTCTTTATACCTTTTTGAGCTATGACCGTCTTTCTCCTCCTCATTTCACCTTTGTTTCTAGTCTTTCTTCTGTTTCTATTCCTAAAACCACCGGTGAAGCACTTTCTCATCCAGGGTGGCGCCAAGCGATGCTAGATGAGATGACCGCACTTCATACCAATGGCACTTGGGACCTTGTTTCTGCTCCCCCAGAGAAATCAATAGTGGGTTGTCGCTGGGTTTTTACTGTGAAAGTTGGACCTGATGGCCATATTGATCGTCTCAAGGCACGTTTAGTTGCAAAAGGTTTTACTCAAATCTTTGGTCTTGATTATAGCGACACATTCTCTCCTGTTGCTAAGATGGCATCAGTTCGCTTATTTCTTGCCCTTGCTGCTGTTCGCCACTCGCCACTCCTACAACTTGACATCAAAAATGCTTTTCTTCATGGTGATTCACAAGAAGAAGTTTACATGGAGCAATCACATGGTTTAGTTGCTCAGGAGGAGTCTGGGAAGGTGTCATTCGCAAATCATTATATGGTCTCAAACAATATCCTCGGGCATGGTTCAGTCATTTCAGTTCTGTTGTTCAGGCGTTTGGCTTAATCCGGAGTAGAGCTGACCATTTTGTATTTTATAGGATCACATCTCCTAACAAATGCATCTATTTGTTAGTCTATGTTGATGACATCATTCTCAGCGGAAGTGATCAAGAAGGAATTCATCAGTTAAAACAGCATTTATTCAGTCAATTTCAAACAAAAGATCTTGGGAAGCTGCGTTACTTCTTGGGAATTGAGGTGGCGCAATCTAGAAAGGGCATTTCTATCTGTCAAAGGAAATATGCCTTGGATATCCTAGAAGAGACTGGAATGTTGGGATGTAAACCAGTTGATACACCCATGGATCCCAATGTCAAGTTGTTGCCCGGACAGGGTTATCGAAGGTTGATTGGGAAGCTCAATTATCTCACTGTAACCAGACTGAACATTTCTTTTGCTGTTAGTGTCGCTAGTCAGTTTCTTAATTCTCCATGTGATTCTCATTGGGATGCTGCTGTTAGATTTCTTCATTACATCAAAGGAGCACCAGGGAAAGGTTTATACAAAAATTTGTGGTTATTCAGATGCTGACTGGGCAGGATCACCCTCGGATAGGCGCTCTACTTCAGGCTATTGTGTTTTCTTTGGAGGAAACCTGATTTCTTGGAAAAGTAAGAAACAAACTGTTGTTGCCCGATCTAGTGCAGAGGCCGAATATCGTGCAATGGGAGTTGCTACTTGTGAGCTAATCTGATTGAAGCAGTTAATTCGGGAGCTCCATCTTTGGGAACATAAACAACCCATGACTCTCATACGTGACAATCAAGCTGCACTACATATATCCTCTAATCCGTTATTTCATGAGAGAACCAAACATATAGAGATCGATTGTCACTTCATTCGAGAAAAGATTCAGTCAGGAGAAATCAAAACGGCATTTGTCAACTCCAGTAATCAACTCGCGGATGTCTTCACTAAAGCTCTTAGGGGACCTCGGCTTGAATATATTTGTGGCAAGCTGGGTGCTTACAATATATATGCTCCAACTTGAGGGGGGTGTTAGAATATTTGTTATATATATTAGATAGTCCCATATCGTATATAATTGTTCAGTATATATTAGATAGTCCCACATCGGATAAACTTAGCTCTTTAGGTTTTACGAGTTTCTATATATAGAGAGCTCTTGTATTGTAATTATTCATTTCAATATATATTTCATATATTTTTTACATTTAACTTCCTGTAACAGCCTTAATTGCTGTTCCTTTTAAGGAGAAAAAAAAATCCCTTAATCCATAATTTTTTTTTTCTTCCTCACCACATATGTTGAACTAAGGATGGCATCTAATGATGAATCCACCACCAATTACATTGCTATATCTAAAAATCCTACACCCATTGAGGGCCTAAATCAGGAAGAAATTGGAAGAATCAAGGCACTTATTAATCGTCTTGAGAAACCTACAGGTAGTTGCTCTTTGGCAGGTTTAGGTAAGGTCTCATTCTCAATAGGTCTAAATGCCTCAGAAACTTCCTTGTCTGACTCTTGGATCCTAGAGCTACTGACCATATGAGTCATCTTTCATACTATTTTTTCTGAATATTCACTCTATCCCAGTAGGGGGAAAACTGTCACTGCTGATGGGCTTCCTCTCTGATTGCATCAATGGTTCTTGGTTCTTCTTGGTCATGAGTGAAAAGAATGTCAGTCTCATATAGCATGATGGGGTTGGCTTCAAATAGAGTTGCTAGGAGGGTTGGCTGGGGTATGAAGGAGTTTAAGATGCTTGGGCTTTTGTGGGAGTAACAATTGGACATTCATTTGACTGTCTTGGATCACTCTTCCCCTGAATGGGCAATTGGTGTAATAGATTTGGTCTTCAAGAAACATAACATCCATGCTGACATAGGTTTTCTTGGTAAAAGGATCATAACATTTGTATCCTTTTTGTGTAGAGGAGTAGCCTATGAAAATGCACTTAATGGCCCGAGGTTCTAGTTTACCACCACCATGAGTATTATGGACAAAGGCAGTGCAACCAAAAACCTTAGGAGGGAGAGAATTTATGGACAAATGAGGGTAAGTAAGAAGGATTTGTTGATTGGAGACTTGAAATTTGATATTCGGAAAGGCATGCGGTTAATGAGGTATGCAGCAGTAAGAATGGCTTCACCCCAAAAATGTTTAGGAGTGTTGGAGGTGAAAAGAAGGGTACGTCCGACTTCTAAAAGGTGGCGGTTTTTCCTTTCGGCAATAGCATTTTGTTGAGGAGTATAGACACAGGAGCTTTGGTGAATTATGCCATGTTTGGTAAGGTAGGATGAGATGTTGGAATTAAAATAATCCTTTGCATTATCTGATCAAAGGACTTTAATTTGGGCATGGAATTGAGTTTGAACCATGGAGTGAAAGGCTTGGAATGATTTAGACACTTCTGATTTAGAATGCAACAGGTAAATCCATGTAAGGCGAGTGTGGTCTTCAATTAAGGTTACAAATCAGAGAACCCCATTGACATTTTTCTCATCGGCAGGTCCCCATACATCACTATGGATCAAAGAAAATAGTTGAGAAGGCTGGTAGGCCTTTGGAGGATAAGTGGATTTAACATGTTTAGATATCTTACACCACTCACAGTTAGGAAAAGTTGATCTTTTACTGAATAAGTTGGGGTACGTTTTTTTCATGTAATCAAAATTTGGATGACCTAATCGATAATGCCATAACATCACATCCTTGTCATTTCTAGCAAGAGTCATGAAAACTTGAGGCGTCCAATTTTTTGCAATGATTTGGTAAAGGTCACCCACCCTCCTAGCATTTCCAATCTTTTGCTCCAAAACCAAATCCTGAAAGGAGCAACCATTTGAGTTAAAGATGGCAGCACATTGTGAGTCTCTTGTTAGTTGACTAATAGAAATCAAATTGCAAGATAACTTGGGAACCAACAGAACATCTTGCAATGTAAAGCCTTTAGAAATTATTGCCACTCCAATTCCTTGGACTTCTATTGAATTACCATCAGCCAAGGTGACGGTTTTCTTCTCAAAATTCTTATGAAGATGTGAGAGAGAGATATTACCAGTCATATGGTGAGAAGCACCGAAATCTACAGTCCAAGAATCATCTTTGTCAGAAAAAGTATGCAGGGAGTGAATTTACCTACTCGTGCAATGACACTAGTACTTGGAATTTTTTAGCATCACGAGAGCCAAATAACTTTTGAATGAACTTATTTTGTTCCTTACTAAACAAATTTTTTGAAGATGACATGGTGTCACGGGATGTTGGGGTTGTGCCTGAATCTTCTACAGAGGTTGAATATCCTCTATCTTCCCTTGAGTACTTTGACTTCCAATTGGCGGGTTTCCCATGCAACTTCCAGCATACTTCTTTGGTGTGACCAGGTTTATTACAATGATCATACCACGGTCCCCCGTTGCACTCAGGTTTGCCATCAATGAGGAACATTTTTCCTGCCACAAGAGCATTAGCTTCCATACCTGAATTAGTATGTTGATGGGGCTGAACCAAATGTTGACGGCTTTCTTCCCACCTAATTTCGGAGAACACCACGGTTAATGAGGGTAATGGGTGAGTAGCAATGATAGGACTGCGAGCACCATCAAACGAAGGGTTGAGACCAAGAAGGAAGTGGTAGATACGCTCCCTCTCCACTTGCTGCCAATTACGCATTAGTGTATTATAATATTGGGTAACATTTAACTCACCTTGTTTCCGGTCTATTAGAACCCATTTAACCTGATATAGGGCTGCTGTGTTATCCTTCTTGGAGTAACCACCTTAATTCCATCCCAAATTTGTTTGGCAAACTTATGGAATTAATGAGCCATGACATAATAAGATTGTTTTCTAAGGCCCACTACTCATGTTTTGGATCATCCTCATTGGGTTCTTTTTGTCACCGATGAGATACCCAACCTTTCCTCTTCCTTTGAGGTGCATGAGAACACTTTGAGACCACAACAAGTAGTTTTCTCAATTGAATCGATGTCCAGTGATGATAAGAGATGGACTTTCACTTGAGATAGGAGATGGGGCTGTAGGGTTTTGTGTTTCATTGTTGGGGTTTGAAGTTTCACCACTAACAATGGTTTGAAATGCTCTCATGGAGCCAAAACACAGTGTGGACATGGGATAAGGATGGTGGTCAGGCCCTCGAGATGAGAGCTCTGATACCATGAAGAAGTTTTAGAACAAGAAATTAGAAAGAGATAGATATAGCACACAAAAGGTTGTATTTTTCTCACTTATCATCTTCAGCTCTACATATGAATATTTATACAAGATGAGTATTTAATACTATAACAACTAACCTACCAACTAATAACCAATAAAGTTCATGCTACCTAGAAAAAGAGACAATAATAAATACTGAAATGCAACCCCTAGAGGAAAAATAAATACACATCATTTCAGCCCCTAGAGAAGTGCATAAGACAATAGAAAAGTAGCTAACAGCCCAAAAGCAAGTCTGAATATTAATGATGACATTTCAGCTTCCTAAAGAAGTGCCTAGGAAAGTGGCAGACAACTAGGCTGAATATGTTGACTTCAGTAGAGCTGAAAATCAACAGTTGGCTCTTGCAGCAAATTATGGATGTGGACTTGCAATAATTTGATATTAAAAACGCCTTCCTACATGGAGACACTAAGGAGGAGATTTACATGGATGTGCCACCAGGGTATGAGTGTCTTCCCAAGAAACAAAGTCTGCATATTAAGGAAAGCATTGTATGGCTAAAACAATCTCCAAGGGCTTGGTTTGCAAGGTACTTAGAAGCTATGATTGACAAAGGATATCGTCAGGAGATCACACATTATTCATTAAACATTCCCTTTCAGGGGGAGTACAGTTCTTTTAGTATATGTTGATGATATAATTGTGACCGAGGATGACGATAAAGAGAAACAAGCCTTGAGCCAACATTTAGTCAGTGAATTTGAAATTAAGACATTGGGAAGATTGAAGTACTTTCTGGGAATTGAGGTTGCTCACTCCAAGCAAGGAATTTTTATTTCTCAATAATTGATATTCTTAAGGAGACAGGAAACACTGCATGCAAACTAGCCAAGCACGCCTATTTATCCCAATTTAAAGTTAGGACTAGCTGAAGATGCTCCGGTGAACAAAGAAATGTATCAATGGCTAGTAGGAAAGCTCATTTATTTGTCACACACAAGACCAGACATTGCATTTTCTGTAAGTGTAACAAGTCAGTTTATGCACAACCCAAAGGAAACTCACTTGCAAGCTGCATACCGAGTTATTCATTATCTTAAAGGGACACGACACCTGGAGGAGGGGTACTGCTAGAAGCATACACTGATGTTGATTACGCAGGATCACCAAATGACCACAGGTCTACTACTGGTTACTGCACTTTTAGTGACATGGAGAAGTAAAAAACAGAATGTAGTGGCACGATCCAGTGTAGAGGCTGAATTCAAAGCCATGGCTCAAGGAGTCTGTGAACTATTGTGGCTTAAAATTCTTCTTGATGATTTAAGGATTAAAAGAAAAGGACCAATGCAGCTCTATTGTGACAATAAGTCTGCAATTGATATAGCCCATAACCCAATTCAACATGATCGCACCAAACACAGAGGTTGATCAACACTTCATCAAAGAAAAACTTGAAAGTAGGCTAATTTGCACACCTTATGTCTCCACTTAACAACAGCTTGCTGACATATTCACCAAAGGATTAAATAGATCAGCATTTTAGAACATAGTATCCAAGATGGGAATGGAAAATGTCTATTCTCCAGCTTGATAGGGAGTGTGGGAAGTTGAACCATTAGTGGTATAGGAATTTGTCATACTTGATGTATAGTGGAGCACTAGCATTAAATGTTAGTGGGCACTATCACCTAGGAAGTGGTCTTGTAAATATCACTTGTATTTACTAATTCCTTGTGTATAAATAGCATGCTACTGGGTGCATTTCACTCAGACCATTAAACAGAAAACTAGTTCTATAATTCTATATTTCTTTACAGTTTTAATAGTAAATTAACTTTTAATGTTCAGTTACAATAGTCCTTATACGTTTGAATCCCAAAAAATATCATGGCTTTGTAAAGCATCATAATCATGCTGGTTCCAATTAAATCATCATTCACCATAAAGAAGACTTCACACAATCTTGCAACTGTTCCTTGTTTAACAGCGCAAAAGAGAAGTAGGGTATTCTAAATCTAAAACAACAGATAGAATAGTTACCGTCATGATGCTCACAAGAACTATGAAAATCAGAAGAACGGCTATTCTTTAAGTTAGAGTTCAACTGAGGTCCTAGTCCAGTGTTGCTGCTCGTAACATTATGTATAGAGGCAGATTCAATAGCAACATTCCCCCGTGAAACTTGGGCTGCATCTAATTCACAGGTCATGCATAAACTAACTGCAGTATCATGCAAGTTAGGATGCTTGAGCAGCTCATTAGAATTTGATGAAGCAGACATGTTTAGTGCATGTGAATTTCCAGTAATTGGTTGTTCAATTACAACAGGCCATTCATCATGAAAAACAGGCTGCTCAGAATGCTTATGACAATGCAGACTTAAGCTTGACTCTGAATTTCCATCTGCAGAAACTTGTGAGGTATTATAATGGTTATGTGAAACAGCAACTTGAGATGTTGTACCCATTCTTACAACATCTGCCATCGAAAGATGTCCTTTGCTCACTCCTATCAATGAGGGTTGAGGTCCTGAAGAGACTTGGGCAGAATCTGACATGGAGTCACCTTTTCTGAATGCCTGTCTTCCATTATCAGTACTAAAAGAATCACTGCATCAAATTTTTAAGAAGATATAAGTAATACATAGACATTTTATTGAGAGAATTAATCACATATTGAACTATGTAATGCCAGTGATATCAACATTATAAGACAGGCAAATAAAAACATATATTTTCATCATATGTATAGGCAATACAAGAACTCAAACATACTCCAGAAAGATTAGTATTCACTGAATCACTGATTATTTAAGTTATCTAAATACAACTAATACATGCATGACAGCGCTGACAGAAGTGTTTGGACTGGCATCACTCAACTGGTACCAGTGAGATATACCTCCCATAACCTGTATGTCAAGTTTGAACTTTGAAAATAGCATAGCAGCAGCAGCTGGCAGAACCCATAATCTCAACCATTTCAAATATAACTGAATAGCAAGAGTGAAACGAAGTGCCCACAAGGAGAGTTTGAAACTAGGAAAAATGCTAAAACACCCACTAAGGCTTGAATTGCCTCCTTCATCAACCATCAAGTTCCTTGATAATTCATGATGGACTAATGACAAAAATAATAATGGACTAATGGGCAATGACAATTACGTGGAATACCCTATTGCAAGACACCAACTTCGACACAATGTATTAAAAAAAAAATTCATATCTTATCATATGATGAAAAGAATATGGCTTTGAATGGTGCAATTAATTCATAAATTGTTGTGATTCCAAATCAAAAATACACACTGTACACGTGGTGTGTATGCTTCAATGATTTATTAATTATTTTTTATTCTTTGCTTTGCTTCAATCAATTCTCATATAAAAAGATTGAGAAGTCAAATAAGCTTAAATTGTTAAATTAAAACGAATTAAAGGAGCACTAGTGAATGTACCATATTCAATTATTCCATTGCCCCGCTTTCATTCTTCTAAAACAGGGATTCACACAGTCGCTCACTCATTCTATGCATCATATTTGGCTATTATATTGCTCTTTTTTATTCTTTTGAAACAGTTAGTCTATGCATTATATTTCACTATTCTATTGATCTTTTTCATTCTTTTGAAAGAGAGGGTTCACTCAGTCACTTGATCACTCTATATGGACCTTATTTGGTTATATCATTACTCTAGTTTTGTTCTTCTAAACCATAGGCTTCACGCAGTTATTTTATATGACCTAATTATAACTTAAGACTCATAATTTTGTTTTGTGAGAGAATTAAGTTATTTTGTCAATACCTAGTTTAAAATTTTTACATTGAACATTATACATCATTTATATGATATATTTTAAACTATTTTTCATTGTGACTTTGAATCTTACAATTGGATACAATTCCCAATTCAAAAATTAGTTTGGCGATCCATGATTTATATCATGATTTGATAAACTGCAATTAAATATTTCTTATTCTTCACCTGTCTCTCCCTAAAAAGGGTAACCTAATGCTATAGGCTTACCTTGCATTTGAAAGAGGCTGGCTACATGAATTGAACATGAGACTTCCGGGTCACATGATGACAACACCAAGTAATAGTAATATTTTGAAAAAAATAAAAAAACTAATAGCAACATTTTGATTCACATAAGTAACACTCCATCAACAGTAACATCAAGCCATACTCCATCAGTTGTAACATTTTAATTCACGTTATACAACAGATTGCATGAAAAAACTGACCTCTTTGTATTTTTCCCCACATGAGTTGTGGAAAACGTATCCGAAGGACATTTTAACCCAACCTCTCCATTGTCAACGGCTTTACCATGTTCTGACATAAGTTACACATATTCGACAAAGTAAGGCAAGACAATAGTAAAAACCCACGCCAATATACAAGCTGCATGTACCAGAAATTGTATGATGTTCCGCAATCAAAGAAGATACCATTATAAGTCACATGTGTTAATCCACCGTGCACAACACTACGATCACTGCAAGTGCCAGTTTTGCCTCCACGAATCAACCCCAAGTTATTACCCCTAGTCCTCGAATCCAAGGCCTCCTTCATCTTGAGGTTAAAAAAAAAAAAAAGAATTAGATTATTCATCCCATAATAAGTTCAATATTATCTCAATGTCAATGAACAATGTTACACGAGGAATACCTCTTTTCTTCTTTCACGTTTGCTTCTAACCTCATGAAAAGTATCTACAATTAAAATATTGAAAACTTTACAAGCATAACGATACATAAAAATCATCACATGATGATTCAAAAATTGTAATACTCTGAGAAAGAAAACAAAAAGGAAAATAAATTAAATAAATAAGCAAATGCAGATAAATCATAACAGACAAAAATGAACTCAGAAATCAGTTCTTTGATTCTCTGAAAACGAAAGAAAACATCGAAGTTCAGGAAACCAGCATAAAAAAAAACAAATTAAAAAACAAATTAAAAAGCAAGAAAAACAAAGTCAACACATTTCTCATCTGCACAAATTATCACAGCAACCAAACACCAAACAGAAAGAAGACATTCTACTGCATCAACGAACGCATCCGAGGAAAGACACAGTAATGCAAGAAGCAAAACCTTGAGCG
>JAVKPL010000463.1:0-14897 GCA_032173675.1 Gastrolobium villosum
GGTGACCCATCAGGGGCCTGGCCCGGCCTACTTTTGGCCTGGTCTGGCCCAGCCCACTTACAAAATGAGACAGGCTTGGGCCAATTATAAAACCTCTTTTACAAATCCTAACCGTTAATTTCCGCAAATAAACATTATCATTTATTGGCAATTAATGATTAATTAATAAGTGTAACTCCCAATAAATGATAATCGTTGATTGGCGAAAATTAACGGTTGGGATTTGGTGTCAAATTTCATATATATATATATATATATATATATATATATATATATATATTTGTAGAAAATCAGAATTTAAATTCAAATATTTTTCCATTTTTTATTTCTTATTAATTAGAATTAATTGTGATTAGATTCGGTGAGTCATAGATGAGTCATTCTTATGATTGTGATTAGGTTTATTCTTATGATTGTGATCAGGTTGGTGAGTCATAGCTAAGTCATGCTTAGCTATTTTTTCTTGTCTAAAAAGAAAGGAAAAAGAAAATCTACCTAATTTTTAAGTAACTACCTAATTTTTAAGTACAAGTTTTTTTTAAAAAAAAAAAAAAAAAAAAACCAAAAACCAGAAATTCCACCAAAACAAGAAAGACTTGTTTTTTTTTAATAAAAGAAAGAGACAAACCGTAAGATTCTTGAAATTCCCCATATAATTCAATAACCCCGACAAAACTATTACGTGAAAATTCCAAACTACACATTCATAAAGATAAAATCTTGGAATCCATACCATACAAATGTGACTCTGCTAAAAAGAAAGGAAAAAGAAAAACTACATAATTTTTAAGTACAAGTTTTAAAAAAAATAAAAAAACCAAAAACCACAAATTCCACCAAAACAAGAAAGACTTGTTTTTTTAATAAAAGGAAGAGACTAACCATAAGATTCTTGAAATTCCCCATATAATTCAATAACCCCGACAAATCTATTACGTGAAAGTTCCAAACTACACATTCACAAAGATAAAATCTTGAAATCTATACAATACAAATGTGACTCTGCTAAAAAGAAAGGAAAAAGAAAATCTACCTAATTTTTTAGTACAAGTTTAAACAAAAAAAAAAAAAAAACCAAAAACCAGAAATTCCACCAAAACAAGAAAGACTTGTTTTTTTAATAAAAGAAAGAAACAAAACTATTACGTGAAAATTTCAAATTACACATTCACAAAGATAAAATCTTTGAATCCATACAATACAAATGTGACTCTGCTAAAAAGAAAGAAAAAAGAAAAACAAACCATGGAGTCTGTTTGAAAGCTGCAACGGTAATGATGCTAACAATATTGGAGAAAGAGTGATCTCACAAGGAATGAATGTATTTGAATGTGCAAAGATTATGTGCCACTTATGATGTTCACACAACGGTATAAATTTAATTGCATGGACACATACATATATATAGGGGTGTAAATGGGCCAGGCTACCCGTCAGGGGCCTCTGGCCCGGCCTACTTTTGGCCTGGTCTGGCCCAGCCCACTTACAAAATGAGACAGGCTTGGGCCAATTATAAAACCTCTTTTACAAATCCTAATCGTTGATTTCCGCAAATCAACAGTTATCATTTATTGGCAATTAATGATTAATTAATAAGTGTAACTCCCAAAAAATGATAACCGTTGATTGGCGAAAATCAACGGTTGGGATTTGGTGTCAAATTTCAAATATATATATATATATATATATATATATATATATATATATATATTTGTAGAAAATCAGAATTTAAATTCAAATATTTTTCCATTTTTTATTTCTTATTAATTAGGATTGATTGTAATTAATTAGAATTAATTGTGATTAGATTCGGTGAGTTATAACTGAGTCATTCTTATGATTGTGATTAGGTTTATTCTTATGATTGTGATCAGGTTGGTGAGTCATAGCTAAGTCATGCTTAACTATTTTTTCTTGTATAAATACTACTCATTCCTCGCGTAATTTATTCAATATCAATATACTTGAAACCTTTTCAATAATATTGTATCCGTGTATGTACCAATCAATTTATCAAAGCCCAAAAATTTGTAAAATCGTAAAAAATCTTGGATTCTAATGCCCAAAATCAAATATTTGATTAGGTATATAAAAAAAGAAACAAGAGAATAGACTAAACAAAAAAAAATAAAAAAATTATATAATATATGTTGAGTGGTGGAATGGGAAACAAACTAAATTGATAATTATTTGAAATAATGAGATTGGATACGACACTAATTCCATATAATAATGATTTCAATTTGTTTCCTTAAATAAGAAAAATCATATCTTACTATATCTTTGAGTAAATAAGGAAATAATTTTAAAAGATAAAAAAATAATAGAAAGTAAATATAAATTGTGGGCACAAATTTTATCCCAAATAAAAGAATGACAAAATTGCCTCTGATTTACCTAGCTATCTTTTCCTTTGTAAGGCACTTCGCACCGGGTATGCTTGGGTGTGTTGGAATGAATGCATGGAATACAAATCTTCCTTAAATCCATTGGGTGAAAGGAGGAAAGGGTACCGTTGTCTTATATAAGAGTTAGAGTTAGAGTTAGGTTCCGTGAGAAAAAAGGGGATGAGAAAAAAAAGAATTAAAACATAAGCCCAAGAAGGGAGAGAGGAAAGTCACCGGTGACCGTTGCCACCAACACAAGCCGTTGACCACCACGAGCTCCACCGTACATTTAACATCGCTTCACCGTCAGACTGCCAGGAGCTCAGCCGCTGCGCTATAGACTCCACTGCAACACATCCAAACCCTCCTCGCATTTTTTGTTTCAGTGGGTGTTTGTTTTATTCTTCTAATTTCCTTTCTGTAATCAAAAATAAAATATCTCCTTTGTTTACTATCTAGCTTAACGCTCTTTATCAAAATTTAAATATTAAAATAAATTATGTTAAATTATAAATAATTAATAAGATCATAATAAACATTTTGAAATGCAAAACACTGCTTAAGATTTTTAAAGAATGAGAAAATATTGATTGGTGTTTTTTTTTTGTAATTTCTTTATTATTATTTTATTGATTTTCTTTCCTACATACATTAATTCCTTGTGGAACATGTTACCGTATTAACAAAATCTGAAATATAAAAAAGTAAAAAATATTTAAAAAGAAAAAAGCAAGGGTGATAGTTTCGCCAGTTACTTTTTTAATAGTAGTGGTTTTTGTTTACGTTACAACATGTATAATATGCAACATTAAAAAATATAAAAAAAATATGGAAAATAAATAAATAGAACTTTATTTTAAATCCATCCAATGATTTTCAACAGTCAGCGATCCTCATGGGATAATTTAATCGTGACGGTTTGCTAATCCCGTAATCTTTTTAATCATTTTAGCCGTGACGACTTGGCGATTCAAAATATCATAAATTTATAACAAAAAAATAATAACGTCAAATCTATTTTTTTAAAAAAGGATTAGATGAGTTGAGACAGCTTGTTAATCTCATAATCTTTTGAATCATTTTAGCCGTGATGGCTTGGTGATTCAAAATTTATAATAAAAAATAGGGAAAACTTCAAAAATCCCCCTACAAATTTTCTCAAAATCACTTAACCCCCTCCCCGAAATTTTTAATCATTTACCCCATACCCAAAAGTTTTTTATCACTTACCCCCTTAATTTGATTTTCCATCCAAAATTTTGTTAAATTTTTTAAAAGTTACCAAAATTACCCTTAATAGAAAAAAGAAAAACATAATTTTTAAAAGGTACCAATTGTAAAACTTTATGTTTTATCATAGCCAATTCTAGAACCGCAAGGTGATCTAAAGGGATTAAGACAAGACTTGGAACTTGGAAGTCTCATTGTATGTCAATATTAGCATTTGTTGGTGAATTTTGTTTTAAGAATGTGAATCATATTATAAGTTTTTCACTACATATCAGTTAAATAGATGGTGTGAGTGGGGCAAGTGTTCTGCATATATACCGACCATGGTCCATATTATTGTATCTCTCATTTTTTTTCACAGATACATTGGACCCCATGGGTTTTGATAAAATTAGACTTGTTAATGAAGTAGATTTTTTTTGCCAAACTCTATGATAGTACTCAACTTTCGCAACATACCTTGCGGGTTTTACAATAAAAAATCCAAACTTTCCCCGCAGGAATTAAAATATAAAAAACACCATCCTTTTCGAATATTATTATAATATTTTATACTCTCAAATTATAACTCGGACTCTAATATATTTATTTATTGAATTATATTTTTGTTCAAACAATTTAAATGCAAAACTTGTTTGGTTTATATTTTGGGGAAGGATATTGTAACAACCAAGTTTGTGTTACTACCATGTTACTAATCTCACCGTTAGATCGCTTATGTTGATCTAACGGTTATATTTATTTCCATCTTTGTATGGTCATGATTCCCCAAATTTAAAGTAAAAGCATTAAATATGGGGAATCATGACCATACAAAGATGAAAATAAATATAACCGTTGGATCAACATAAACGATCTAACGGTGAGATTGACTGGTAGTAACATGATAGTAACACAAACTTGGTTGTTACAATATCCTTCCCCTTATGTTTTTCTAAACATTAATTTGATCGCTCTACAGGAAAAATCAAATAAATGTGAATAACCATACCCAACTTGTCTTTGATGACCAATTTGAATAGTTACTATCTTTCTTTTTCTTTTTACACAATTTGCCTGGTTTTCCGTCTGCGTTATTTTAAATTAATAGGGTCTGCAACCCTTATAGAATTTAGCCTGATGAAAAAAAAAAAAAAAATCAACAGCTTCTATCTTTTCTTAAGTAACTGATAACGTAAGCAAGCCACTAAGAGCAGGTTAAGTAAATCATACAGTGCCATTATTGTATTAAGAAAAAATTGGGTTATATTTATCTTATGTTGTAGGAAAATGATTATCTTATATTATAGAAATAAAATTACAAGTGAGACTCACATATAAGAGGAGAGAGAAAAAATAGATGTGGTACCCACTTCCACTTTGTGTGTGTAGGAATCCTATTTGTCTTATGCAACATAAGATAAATATAACCCGAAAAAATTAGTAAGACTAATGACTTTTTTCCAGAACCCTGTATATATAGTATGTAGTTATTCTGTAACACAAGTTTTATTTAACTGCCCAGAAGTCAACAAAATGGGCAACATCGATGAATTACATAAATAATCATTTACAACATTGATCAGACATAATCTCGAGCTTCATTCATCCACTTTCAGTATACACCCCAAATGAGGTTATTTCCAGCTTCAACATTTTAACATGTTAATCAGTAACCCAATCTTCTCAATGTCATTTGGAAACCATTAACCATCCACCACTACCTGCAAATGAAAACTTTCTTTGACCAAAAAAGGGGTTTTTTAGTTGGATCCTCCTTTTATCCACCGAGCAGACCCTGTTCTTCCCACACTAGAATAGTAATCACCCACATTTGCTACAAATAATGGATCCCTATCTTCTACTTTGCACTCATTACTACCACCAGTCATATTATCAAGCTCGGTCTTCTCCAACTCTCTTGTCAAATCCTCCATTGTCTTTTTTAAACTAGCTTTGCTCATCTGGCCTGCTTCCTCTGTTGAGAGACCAACCATTGTAACTTTTGGAAGCAAGGGATTTGGTTTCAAATCTTCTTTATTTACACCTTTTCTTGATAAGCCTACTTTTTCATGCCACTGTTTTGGCCATTGGTGATGAAACCATTCACCAAGAGGTAGCCTTAATTTGGGACGAGGGTCTTTGATTCCTTCAGTATTATCATCCAAATTGTTATCAGAATAGTCTATGCATTCAGAATGTTTCCTATCATCTTCCACTTCAGAGTTACCAATGCAGCTACTTGACTCTAACTCTCAGAAAAGAAGCTTCACTTCTGCAGAGAATAACGAGCACAATGTTACAAATCATTGTACAGACAATACATATTCACACTAAAGCTATCCAACTTTAAAAAGTGCAGTTCGATATTGTCTTGCCATAGTCAAATATTGAAAATGACATTAAGTATCAAGCACTGTGATACGAACCTTGGGAGATCCCAAAAACTAGCTTTTGGGATGACTCTTTTAAGATTCGTATCAACTGATATCAGAGCTACTATTATGTCTCCCAGTTACAATCGAGGGGCGCGACTAGTAACGCTAGCATTACAGTATTCACCCAAGGCTAGTAAAAAACTAGCACCATTGGGCTCTCCTAATCAGTAGTAAAGTTAGATTAAGTTGCCAAACAAAGCTACCAACTCATTCTTATACTAACATGGCAGGTCAACTGGTTCACCAAAATCAGATTGAAGATCACGTGCAATGAGAATGTTAAACAAACTTAAAATGCATGGAAAAAATATAGATGTTAGCAAGCACAATGACTAGAACACTTTCTAAACATGTGTAGTTGTGTACCCTTAACATTATTCCAGTCACAAATTCAGATATTCAGGAAGTTATCACTAAGAGCACCAGTACTTCTAACAAGTTGAACAATTAAGAACAAAAAGTTTGAGTCCTTCAATCAAACAGGCCATAATCTGTCCGTATCATCCAAAGAATTTTTGCTCAGTTTGATCTTGATAAAGATTTGATTTTGATGAGCAAAAAACCGGAGATAGATCATATCAAATATAAGTGGATTTTAAAGTTTCAGTTTCAATATAAGTGGTAAAATCTGTTTGAGTGGGAAATAACTGTAATTGTTTTCGCTGTACAGCAACGGCAGTAATGCTTGGTCACCATTTTATTAATCAAACAGAGCACTGTAGCTTGAAGTTTCTGCTAGAACAAAGGGTATTACTGTATTAGAGGGAGAACAGTCAAAATGGACCACTAAGCTACTTGGCTTTGACTTTAAAATACAATATAATGGGGAACGATAACAGGGTGGCTGATGCCCTCTCTCAGGTAATGGATTATTATTTATTAAGCTATATCTATTATTGAAATTATAGGGATTTAGATAAGAAAGAAAGAAAAAAGAGAATAAAGAAGTGTTCTTTCTTTCTCTTTTCTCTGTTTCTAAGCGCGCGCTCTAAAAATTCAGACTCTATTTTGAGTTCCTAACAGGAATAATATAACTGTTCCTTATTCTTGAGAAAGAATTGCCAATATTTGTTCCATTATGCATGATAAACTTGACTAGAAAACCACTGGACTAAAAGTGAAAATGCCAAGGGTTGAACATTTAAGCCAGTTTCAAAGAGCATAGAAGGTACCTTCTCTCAAACGAGTCAACCATATATGGAAATTTTGGTTGTATGCCTGTTGCTTTCCGTAACCACCTATTACCCAGGAGTACTTTGTCAACAGTATAATGTAACTGGAGCTCTGCAGCTTTTGAAATAACACTGAGAGGTATACTATTACTAGGATGGCCCACTTCGTCTAGCACTTCCTGAACCTGTAAGGAAAAATCAACAAGAAAAATACCAAATTAATAAGAGAAATAGGAAGAGATGTTAATGTTACGTATACCTCGAGTCAGTCCCTTTTTAAATAAATATAACAAAATGAAACATACAACGCAACTTTTTATTTTCAGGATCAAGTTATATGAGGTGTCTGAGGCCAAGCTTTTATCAAATATATAAACAAAGATATTATTCGGTGTATCACAAATCATTATCACTTTATTTAAACTTCAAATAAATTCTAAATTGGCCACAAAAGTTTCAGGTTGAAAACCATATGCAATATCAGATTCTTATTCACTACTACTGAAAATTTTCTTTCACTACTTACTACCTATAACTTCATTAAACAATATATGTCCATGAAATTTATCATACCTCTGGAGGCTCCCCTAAACTATCTCCCATTTCCTCAATCACTTCTGCTGCCAAGTTGTCATCAACCACATCCCGCCGCCGCTGCATGTGTCGAGTTTGGATTAAAGTATGGAAATGTTGATCAACAGCTTCTTCAAGAATGTTATCAGGCATGTTCTTATCAAAGAAGTAGGGAGTATACCTGATGAAACAAAGAGCAATAGTCTAAGCATAATAGATTATGTTATGGGCTTTGGTATAAAACACTTTCTTTGTTCACAGAGTTGGGCATATCAATGAGGCATAACACATGATAAATAATCAAAAGCAAGCCCAAAACATTACAGAAAATATAGCATATCACGAATCAATGTTTGTACTACTATTAAGGATGAAAAACTGCCCAAAGAAGCTAAAAAGAAACCATACCACGCACTAAAATAATACCAGAGAAAAATTAATGAGAAAAATAAAGAGGCTGGTCTAAAGCAATTATTATTTAAAATGACAGAAAAAAATTGAACTATTATCCATACAAAAGCAAAAGAAACACGAGAAGAGATATTCCTGTTGAGCTGCTCTAAGGAAAAAAGAGAGGTATCCATCCATTGAAAATCCACAATAATCATTTGACCAATGTTAAATTTCAAATCAATATAAGCAATTTTTGTGAAAATAACTAATTTAAATAAAACAAGGAAGATGAGCAACATGCACCATTTAATCCCATCTGTAGTTGCTATTGCAATATCCAAGTTCTCTGCACTAAACACAGGCACCCCATCAACCTTTTTCTTGACACCATTCTGTGGGATTGTCTTCAGAAGTTTATTGGCCTCCTTAACCTGAAGGGAAAGTATTGATAATAAATACAGACGGCAGTCAAATAAAACTAAAAGATATGCAACAATGAAAGATGAATAATACCTGCTTCTCATTAGGAACAAATTGGAACAAGTGAGGTTTTTCCTGCATGGTATGTAGGGAGCGTAGCGACGTTATAAATTAACCAAAATTATTTGGAGACATCCATCTTCATGCTTTAATATATGTAAACAACCAAATCAATGATGGAGCAAATATAACCTTAAACGCACATATTCAGACCAGCACAACTAAGTTTCAAATGGCAATTGAAAATGTCACAAGTACCTTGAAAAATAAGGTAAGATTTTACAGTAGTATGCAGTATTGCAACCCTTTGATGCACGTGGTTCGAGCTGAATGCTCACATCTTTAAGCGTGTCTCCTTTAGCTTATACGGGATAGGGCTTTGTTTTTGCCTTATTGGCTATTATTTGATATTCTGTACATGGATGCTTTAATGGAGTTAACATCTCTGATACGCAGAGATAGGGCAGCCTTATTGCAAGATAAGAAGAACTAGGAAAAGAAGACCAAGACAGGTGTCACATTTTGTTGATGATGAGCGTGGAAGAACTCTAGTCGTCGATGCAAGAGGAAGCAGGGACAGAGACGGAGACGCTATTGGAAAGGGTTGTGACTGACTGGTCACATTATCGAGAAACAACATTAAGGAGACGTCCATGTTAGGGATGGAAGTATTAAAATTGGGTCATTACCCAATAGGACAGGCTCAAATTGATATTAACTACCTCAAAGCCAAACCCAACAGTGTTGGTCCTTTCGGAGTGAAAGTTGGGCTTGCAAGCCCATGATATTAATTAAGCCTATTGGACTCAAAACAATAGGCTCCGTAACCCATTTCAAGTGACATCGGATTACTTGAGCTGGGCGCTGCATCACTATGCTACATCAGAGTTTGGGTTATTGGCTGAAAGATTGCTAAGGAGTGATGCTCTAATAAAGGATAATCAGAAGACATACCCCGTTGAAGTTGGAGATGACTATAGGTCCAAAGCAAAGGGGTTTGCTGTGACATGCTGCTTTCCTTGCCAAATATACCCGTAGAACATAAGATATCAATTGGACCAAGGTGCTTCGAGCAATGGGATAGGAATGTGTGAAGGTTATCCTAGGCTCTTGCAACTAACTGCAAAGAAACTTTTTCAATTGAACTAGCTAGTACTTTCCTTTGAGTTCTGATTTTGTACCGTATCATCTTGCTAAACTTTGCTTCTTATCCACCTAGTAGTTTTTCCTTTTTTCTAACTTAAGTTAGATTATAAGTTTTTTTTTTTATTTCACTACCTATTTATCGATTAATCTTTTAATCGATTAGGACAATAAAATTATCTCTATCAAGTTTTTTTAACACAATTGTATATCAAAAACTCGAACTTAAAATCATTAATTAAGTTGGAATAAAGTCGTGTCAACTAGTCCATGTATTTATTTTTATCTATTTCTTGACATGCATTAAATCGTGAGGTCCAATTATCATTAATAAAGACAAAGATCTAGTCATATAAAATTTATTTTGTGTCTATCAGTCTCTTCAAATGCATTAAGTAGGTGAGATCCAATTATCATTAATAACGAGAGATCCAATTATAATTAATAAAGAGAAAGATAAACACAAAAATTTCTCAAATCATGTAAATTTTCATATTAGAAGATCCACTCCATAATAATCAAATTAATACTCTATTAACAAAATAAATATACTTACAAAAAAGAGATACAAATAAATTAACATGAAAAACATGACATATGAAAATTAATAATGATTGAAAATGATATGATGACATAGATTCATGTAAACAAATTGCATGAAAAGAAAACAAACAATTGACTTCTTGTCTTTTTTACAAATCGGCTATGATTAGTAATATAAGTGGACATAAACAAACGGACAAATAAACTTTTTTTTTTTTTTTTTGGAGATAACGGACAAATAAACTTGATGACATATTCAGTTTTAAAGATATAAAAAATAATTTTTCCTCAATTATTTGCGTAGTAACTCAAATTTGGAAAATGTTATATTTATAAATTTTTATTTACAAATTCTTATAAATTACATTATGTTAAAATGTATTGTAAGTTCGTAAAAAAAAAATTGTGAATATAATCTTACTCCTCAAATTTTCACTCTGATAGTTGATATATTTTTAGTCGAAGAAAATTTTAGGAAGAAGCGATATTTTTATGTTAAATCTGATATGGTGGAACTTGCGTGTTATCTCAATTATTTTTTGGATAAAGTATCCAATACCTAACTTAAGCGAAAATCACTTAAACTAACCCATCTTGGTTGTTTTATCTCTATTTTTATCTTCTTTGAAGATAGATTAGGATTGTTGGTAGGTTATTCCTCGTGTATTGAAGTATAGATAGTAGATGAGAGTGCCCATACAAGAATTTCGACATACTAAAAGGATAAAATATACGGCATAAGTTTTCTATGTATTAACAAATCGTGCATGGGGGCTATCGTGTTAACGAGTCGAGCATTGATATTAAAATATTAAGTTTGGTTTAAATATGTCAGCCTGACCAAACCTATTATCTGTTATAAATATAATTATCGACATGTGGCTTGACTTATTTACAAAAAAATAAAAGTCTGATTTAGCCCGTTTAAAAAAAACAAGACAACAAAATTTTATCTAAACAGAATATACAATTAACAACACTAGTAATTCTATAAATTCAATATATATCCAAACAGCATAATATAGAACAAATTCATTCACAAAACCTGTGTAACCAATAAAATGGGATGAAATTGATTGAGGAGAAAGACAGGGCTATTACAAGTAGTATAAAAAAATAAAATAAAAATAAAAATATATTAGGCCAGCCAAAGAGGCTCTAAGGTCAAGTTTTTGAATTGGAGCTTGAAGTCTTTTTATTAAACGAGCTTTTATACAAGTTCAAACTCGGTACCAACAACCCATTTTAGACATGTAAGCTCATGCCTTCGCGAGCCGAGTCAAAAACCGTTGGTTCGTTTAGCAGCTCTAGTGAAGGCATTGAGTTTCGCACCCGTGTCCACATAAATTTTTTTCTTTTTTCTTATTTTTCTTTTAATTATTAAATGAGTGCATTTGGCGGATGTTAAATCCATCACTTCTTTATAGAAATTTATTACACCAACTATTAAGTCGGACCTACCTGTTAGTTGTTAAGCTCTTATTATTATATTTAGGGAGTTACCCCTTGAGATTTTTTTTATTCAAATCTATATTTAACACTTTTAGTAATTGAATCAACTTAATCATTTTGTCCTTATTTTACTTGCTGGACACGAGCAGTATATAAACGAAGTTTAGGTTTATTATAAGGAAATGAAAAAAAAAATCATGTATCTTGTGATTCTTGTCCCTTTCAAAGGTTTCACAAAATACACAAACCATCCCTAAAAAAATCACAAAAAGGAATAAAAGAGATCTTAATTTGCATATTGATGTTGGGTCAATGCTCTTTGACTTTTTTTTTTTAGTTAATGTGATTTCCTTCATTTCGTCGCATCTAGCTAAAAACTCCCTCATGTTAGAGTGAGGTTTAATTTTTGATAAACCAAACTCCAAACACAAATTAAAGTGGACTTGGATGGAAAAAATCATATAGGGATAATTGATAAGAAAAATGTACAAGAATGTAAGTGATAAAATAATAAACCATACAGGGATTTATGAACTTTTCCCTTATATTTCTTACATGAGAAGAGTGTTTTTCTAGTCATAATCTAGTAGACTTTGCCATCATTTATATTTTTTGGGTCATATTTAATTTTTGATAAACAAAACTTCAAAAAATAATTAAGGATAAAATGGACAAGTTAGTTTAATTACTAACAGTGTTAAAGTGGACTTGGATGGAAGAAAATCATATCGGGTAATTGATTAAAAAAAAAACATAGGAATGTAAACGATAAAAGAATAAATTAGAGGGGGTGGTGAACTTTTTCCTTATATTTATTATATGAGAAAAGTGTTTCTCCCAAAATAGAAGATAAAATTATTTAGTGTAATCCCAAAATGACGATTTTGACATTTAGGAGATAATTTTATCTCCAGTTGCAATAGAAAGATTATTTCCTTATTATATACCAAATGTAAAATTTAGTATGCAATAACTTGTATTAATATATCTCAACAAAAAAAAAATTCTAAACTATATAAATTAAATTTTATAAAAATGTATCAAATATAAGTTCAAATTAATCAAAACATAATAAAAGAAAGTTTAAAAAAAAATCAAAATAATTTTAAAGATAATTACAATTCAGGAATCTATTTCAATATTTAAAATCCATAAACATGATATTTTGATTTTATATTTTATAGTTAAAAGTTAAACAAGATTTATATAAAAACGAAATTGCATGTCCATTCTGATGGACTTATTATGTACTTTTATATAAATTTGGTTCACTTTATAACTAGAAAATATAAAATCAGAATAATAAAAATTACAATGAAGAGAAAATTTAAATTTAAGTATTATATATATAATAACTCATATTTTATAAACATTTTTAAAATTAAAAAAATTGTCCTTTTTAATGAAATTACGTTATTTTGATATATTTTTACATTCTCTTTCCTCCACTTTCTTTTTCTTCCTAAATTTATAGAAAAGAGAAAATGTAAAAAATACTAAAAACACACCAAAATGACATAATTTCATTAAAAATAACACAAAATTGTGTCATTTAAAATGATTAATATATTTCCCAATAAATTTATAATTTGATGCATTTTGATGATTTTATTTAACTTTGTATTTATTATACTTGATGAGTTTAAATTTATATTTTATATAATTTTATAAAATTAAATTTATATATTTTAGATTAAAATAAATTAGTTTTGAAAGCAAATAAATTATTTTTCAAATCAAATAAATTAAATGATAATAAAAAAAGGGAAAACTTCATTTTGTCATTTGACCCTCTATGGTTTTAAACTTATCAATTAGAGATATTTTGTCATTCAAACCCCTGTGGTTTCAAATTTTCACTTAGACCCCTTGTGGTTACAAGAAATTTCACTTTGACACCTTGTGGTTACAAGAATAAATATTTAAAAAAAATAAATTTTTAAAATAAATTTTCTCTCTTTTTTATTTTATATCCTCACATAATGAATGCATTTATGGTTTAAAAAATATTTCAAGTTATTTATTCTGAAATTAATTTTTAAATTGTATTGATTTTTTTAAAATATATTTGAAATAAAAAAAAATTATTTAAGATAAATTAAATATATATTATCAAAATAAGATATTTACATTCTTTATATAATTTTATAACGATATCGGGTAATAAATTAGATAAAATAAAGTAATACTTGATTTGAGTTTATTTTCTTGATAAAAATAAGTGAATTTAAAAAGAAAATTTATTTTTTAAAACCTAAATACATTAGGTGAGGATATTAAAAAAAAAGAACATTTATTTTAAAATATTTATTTTTTAAACCACAAGGTGTCAAAGTGGAATTTTTTGTAACCACAAGGGGTCTAAGTGAAAATTTGAAACCACAGGGGGTTGAATGACAAAATATCTAAACACAATGGGTCTAACTGATAAGTTTAAAGTCACAGGGGGTCAAATGATAAATCACAAAAACACGATGGGTGAAAATGAAGTTTTCCCTAAAAAAACTCATATTTTAAAAAAATTCGTTAGAATTTGTGTTTCTTTAATTTGTTAAGATATATTTTTACAAATTGTTGTATATTAATATAACAAAATTACATTTGATATATAACAAATATAATAGGGAAAATTTCATTTTCACTAATTGTGATTTGTCATTTGACTCCCTGTGGTTTTAAACTTACCCATTGTGCTTAAATAATTTATCATTTAACCCCTCGTGGTTTCAACTTTCACTAACACAAAAAAAAAAAAAAATGTCGCGGGATGAGATCAGCAACACTCATTTAAAAATGGAAAAAGATGTTTATCAAAAAAATAAAATGGAAAAAGATTCATTTACAAACTTTTTTTTTTTTACAAATTATATTACGTATGACCGGTCATACACTCTTGATTGAAGTATGACCGGTCATACTTAATGTAATTTGTAAGAATTTGTAAATAATAAGTTTATAAATATAACCTTCTCCTTTAGAAATTAAAATAAAGAAAAAATGTTTTAATTTCTGGATTAATTGGTCGGACAGTCCGACCAATCAGATCCCATTTTCAGAAGACTAATTACAAATGACCAAATTGTTGGATTGTGCAGGAGCAACGACAC
>JAVKPL010000464.1:0-14907 GCA_032173675.1 Gastrolobium villosum
TTTTATTTTAATTTTCGTTTTCTATTTCTGTTTAAAAAAAAACAAAAAAAAATGTTTTTGAATTAGCTATTTTTGTGTGTTTCTATTTTTCTGAGCATACCTTAGTGCAAGCATCCACAGTCCAATCCTTAGCAGCTTCTACAGTAGCATCAAGCATGAATAATCAAAGAATTGAAAATAAGCTTGAAGAGTTAAACTCGCTGGTGAGACAATTGCCAGTAACACAGATAGTGCAGCCTCCCACTCCACAGATGAGCAACTTGTGTGGTATCTACTGTAATTCTCTTCATCCCACGGATGTCTGCCCCTCCTTTCATGATAACATCCCTCTAGTTGACCAGACAGTAGCTGCAGTAGGAGTTTTTCCAGGAAATTGCAATATCAGCAGAAGCAATACAATCCCTTATCTAATACTTATGTTCCTGGCTGGAAGGATCATCACCACTTGAATTGGAATCAGAACCTGAACCAGCAGAGCCTTCCTCCTTATCAACAGGGCCAAAATTTCCAGCAGGCTGTACCTCCACAACATTTGCAACAGGAGCCACTAGCCCAACAACAGATCAATTGCGGTCCTTCACTAGAAGATTTGGTGAAACATATGGCGACGAGTAACTTGCAATTTCAGCAGCAGACTGAATCTACAATTCAGAACCTGCAAACACAGATTGGGCAGTTGGCAACATCAATGAGTCAGGTTCAACCTCAAAGTTCCAGCAGTTTTCTTCCTTCGCAAACAGTTCCAAAACCAAAAGGGAATGCAATTGCCAGTGCTTTATCTCTAAGGTCAGGCAAGCAACTGCATAAGCCCCACCATGAGGATGAACTAGCATTGGAAAAAAATAAGATAGCGCAAGAGAAGCGAAAACTTGACAATGAACCCGAGTTCTCTGTTCCGCTTCCCTTCCCTCAAAGAGCCATCAATTCCAGGAAATTGGCAGAAATAGCACAAGAGAAGGAGTTACTAGACACATTCAGGAAGGTTGAAGTTAACATTCCTCTCTTAGATGCGATCAAACAGATTCCAAAATATGCCAAATTCCTAAAAGAATTATGCATCAATAAGAGGCGACTGAAGGGGGACGAGCTAGTTAACGTGAGCCATAATGTATCAGCCCTCATCCAACCCATGCTTGAGAAATGCAAAGATCTAGGAACATTTACTATTCCCTGCATTATAGGAAGTTCTATATTTGATGATTGCATGCTAGACTTAGGTGCTTCCATTAAAGTCATGCCTGAGTCTGTTTACAAGTCCCTTGGTCTTGATCCTTTGCGTGCTACTAGTTTTATTATCCAGTTAGCCAATAGGAGCAATGCTCACCCTTCTGGTTTAATTGAAAATGTTTTAGTCAGAGTAAATAACCTGATATTTCCTGCTAACTTTTACATTTTAGTTATGTAGGGTGAGTCTCCTAGTAGTACGCCCCAATCATACTTGGGAGGCCCTTTTTGAAAACTGCAAGGACCAAATTAGCTGTGCATGCTGGGACTCTATCCATGGGATTTGGTGATAGCATTGTACATTTTAGTATATTTGATTCAATGAAGCATTCTAAGGTTCAAGTTGAGCATTCAGTTTCATGCATAAATGTGATTCATGATGTGGTTGGTAAGGTTGATTCTGAATTGATTAATGATTGTGCATTACCTGTGGATTCTGACCTACCTATTAATGATTCTGAATTTGTACTAAATGTGAAGTTAGGCAAGACTCCCCATTCTGGTAATGATTTTGATCCTAACTCTCATGGACCCAAGATGAAATGGGTACAAAAAATTTCTTCCTCTATTTTTAGTATGCAGAAAAGTTTGCGTAAGGTTGGAAGAAAGGATCAAGAGAAGAAGAAATGCATACAGAAAAGAAAGCCCCCAAAGTTGCATGATAAGCAGACGGGGAAGAGTTGCACAATGATTGGCCATCACCTCAAAATTGTTCATGAAGGACCCCAGAAGCAACCTGTGGAGACAGAGGCTCTACTCACTGATGTTGTTTATCCTTCTTAGGGAGTCCAGGGAATCTTCTTCCCTCTTTTTCTTTTCTTTCTGTTATTTGCATTTTTCTTTTTCTTTCTTTCTTTTAGTTTTTGACTTTCGTAGGTAGATTTTCCTCTTCTTTCTGGTTATTATTGAGTGTTACATGGAGTAGACTTAGATCACAATGTTTGATAGTAAAGTCTATTAGGCTTTGATCTTAATTCTTGGATTGCAATACTTGTTGATTGATGCTGTGATGCTGATTGCATGATTTGGTTACCCTTTGTGAGGTTTTGAGCTTGTATACATGGCATATCTTTTGGCCATGCTTTCATTCTTGTGTGCTTCTGCTCTTGATCTTTTTTCTCTAGAACTTGCTATGATTCTTTTTGAAATTGCATTTTTCACTTACATGCATGAATATGATTGAGGCATTCATTTCTTTCTTTACCCACTTTAGCCAGATAGCCATCCAATACATTATTATCCCTTGCTGAGCCCCTTTGAGCCTTTATATCCTTTACTTCTTGAGCCACATTACAAGCCTAAGTGAAAAAAAACCAATTAATTCCACACCCTGGAGATTTACTGAGCAATGGTTTTCACTGTGATGTTGTGTTTAAGTGTGGGGGTTTGCCCGAGGCGTGCAAAAGTTTCAGTGTGGGGGGGTGACAATGTGATTTTTTTCTCTGCTATATGGTTCTTCTATGTTATAAAAAAAAAATAGAAAAAGCAAAAAAAAAAATAGAAAAAGCAAAAAAAAGAAAAAGTAAATAAAAAAAAAGAAAAAGAAAGAAAAAGAAAAAAAGAAAAAAAAAGTGTGTTTATTTTTATCTTTTCATTATCTTTGTGTAAGTTCTCAACCCTTGCTCTTGTAGATTTCTAGGGTGTTTAACCTTCTTTTCCCATATTTCATCCATACCTTCACCTCAGCCCCATTACAACCCTGCATAAAGCCCTATTGATTTGTGCATGCATGTGTTAGTAGCAGTGGAGAAGTAGAATTTGAGCAAGCCTATGGTAGATTGATTTTCTTGAGTAGATTTGAGTGATACACTGATTACTTGATACACTTGAGAGAAAAATATTGAGAGCATCTTGTGTGAAACCATTTTCTGTAATTGGCATGTGCAACAAAAATTAGCAAGTCTTGTGATTTGATATTAGGGAATTTCAGTCCTGATTGATTTAGCTGTGAAGACTTGTGATCTTTGTGTATTTCCTGTATGCTATTTCGCGTATGCTTGATAATTGTTAGAAAGGATTGGTTGATCTTAGTCTTTGCATTTAATTTTAGTTTTTGCCCAGGAGTGCAAAAAGATAAGTGTGGGGGAATTTGATAACTCATATTTTATTACACTTATTTGTTACTCTTGGTTGGTATTTTTAGGTTTTATTTGAATTAAATAAAGGTCTTTTGTGTTAAATTAGAATTCTAGTTTTTAATTGGGTTTAATTGATTTTCGTCATAATTTTCCAGATTTACACTACTTTTGTATTTTGACCATATCTCACTCTAAAGATGTCCGATTGACTCCGTTCTTATTGCTTTTTATAGCTAACAGGAAGGGCTACAATTGCTACTTCAGCTACTGAAGTCCAATTCAGACGGGAAGATGGTCTAAACCTGAGCTCAAGATGACATGTTTTTGCTGGAATTTTATTTTATTATTGGAGTTGTAATTTAAATTAAAGCCCAATTACTTAAGTGGCCCAAAGCTAAGTTTTAGTTTTAGTTTTATTTTATTTATTTTATTTTATATTTTAGTCAAATGGGCCGATCTGAATTGAGCCCTGCCCAAATTGGGTTTTGAACCCTAGGGGCATATGTAGGAGAAGAGGGGAAACATTTTGGTATGATGTAATTTTCAGAATTGTGGATCAAATCATTTTCTCTGAAGCGTTCTTCGCGTTCTTCATCTTCTTCTTATTCTTCTTCTTCTTTTTCTTTTATGCAATTTAATATGTAATCATGTTTATCCTAGTCATGCTAGGCTAAAACCCCTTTTAATCAACCTAAGGGGAAGGGATTCCATGGATCTATTTAGAGGATCTGCGATCAATCTCTAACCGGATTTGTTTTTTACCCTAACTCAGATCAATGTCGTGCGATTGTGGATATTCGATCTGAGTTTCGCGATTGCGACTATGGGTGAAGAATGATCATCAGATTTGATGATCCGATTAACCTCAATTGAAAATAAGGATTCTGATTCAATTGAGATTAATTGTGAATTTGGTAATTTTTCTAATTCTTTAACCAGATTTGTTTCTTTTCCTAACTCAGATCGATATCGTGCAATTGTGGATATTCGATCTGAGGTTCGCGATTGCGATCATGGAAAAGGAATAATCATCAGATTTGATGATCCGATTGTTCTCAATTGAAAATAAGGATTCTGATTCAATTTAGGTCAACCGTGAATTTGGTAATTTTTATCCAATGAAGGACGTCCATGGAACCCTAACCTTAGGTTGGTTAATTTTTAATTATGAATTTTAATTCCAATTTTACATTCTGCCTTTTAAATCATTTAAACTGAAATCAAAACCCCCCCTTTTATTTTCTATTTTCAGCAACGATTTTCACCCAAATAATTTCCTTGAGAGACGACTTAGGTTTTCACTTTACTGCAAATTTTCTGAACCCTAAATAAAAATAATTTTTAATTTGCGCGAGTTCGACAGCTCCTGTCAATGCTTTGATTCAGAAATCCGTGAGCCTATCCAGTTTGACGATGGGTGGTTATGATGTTATTGAGAAGTTTCGAGATCTGACAGTGACCTCTTTATTTGGGGGTGCACTTCTCGAGATGGAGACTGTGAGAGTCGAAAATAAGCTAATGGAAAAGATCAAAGAGGCGCAGGTGCAAAGAGGGTGCCTTGATCATGTGAAGAACCAAGATGAGGTGTCTTGGAATGAAGAGGAATTGTAATTCTTCGAGGACCATTGACCGAGGAGGTGATGGCAGAGGCTCATAAGGGTCAATTTACTATCCACCCTGGTGCTACAAAGATGTATCAAGTCTTGAAGAGGAATTTCTCGTGGCCGGGCATGAAGAAGGATATAGCTGTTTACGTGTCCAAGTGTTTGATATGCCAGAAAGTGAAGATTGAACGCCAGAAGACGTCCGGTAAGCTTCAACCTCTTGAGATTTCGCAGTGGAAATGGGAGAGAATTTCCATGGACTTCGTAGTGGGACTGCCTAAGACTCAGGCTGGTCATTGTGGATAGATTGACCAAGTCTGCCCATTTTCTTCCGGTTAAGGTGAGCTTCACTACAGAGCAGTTGGCTAAGCTTTATGTTCGCGAGATCGTGAGGCTTCTCGGGGTGCCCAAGAGTATCATTAGTGATAGGGACCTGAAGTTCACATCTCGGTTCTGGGAGGCGCTGCAGGAAGATTTTGGTACTCAGTTGAGATTTAGTACAACCTATCACCCTCAGACTGAGCAGACCATCCAAAAATTGGAGGACATGTTGAGGGCTTGCACCTTGGAGCAGGGCTTAGTATGGGATCGACACCTACCACTGGTGGAATTTTCGTACAACAATAGTTTTCATGCTAGCCTGGGAATGACACCCTACGAGGCGTTGTATAGTAGGAGGTGTCGGACTCTTACCTGCTGGTCTGAGGTTGGTGACCGTGAGTTGTTTGGCTTGGACTTTGTTTAAGATACTACCCAACAGATCCAGAGCTATTATGATGTTAAGCATCGACCACTAGGATTCAGTGAAGGTGAGCATGTGTTTGTGAGACTTTCACCTGTCACCGATTTTGGTCGGGCACTCGGAGTGAGGAAGCTTAGCCCGAGATTCATAGGGCCATACCAGATCCTTGGTAGGGTAGGGCCTGTTGCCTACCGGCTTACTTTGCCTCCGAACTTGGCCAACATCCACAACGTGTTTCACGTGTCTCAACTTCGGAAGTATGTTGCGGATCCATCGCATGTGGAGCAACCTAATGATGTGGAGGTTCGGGAGAACTTAAAAACTTCCGTCGGACTACTCAGGATTATCAATTGTGGCGAGAAGAAGTTGAGGAGCAAGATCATTCCTATGGTCAAAACGCAATGGACAGGAAGAACTCCTGAGGAGTGTACTTGGGAGCGAGAGGATTAGTTTCTCCGACAATACCCCGAGTTTCGGGACATATATGCTTTTGATTTTGCGGATAAAATCCTAAAAGGTGGGGTGAATGTAAGAATCTGCACCGTTAAATTAGGAATTTAATTAATTCAATTAATTTAATTATTGAGTTAAGAGTTAAATTCCATAATTAACCTTAAATGGTTATGAGAGGGATTAAATAATTATAGTAAGTAATTAATAATGTCGAAAGTCGCTTTTCTGACGAAAAGTGCAGATACCAGTTCTGCTTCACGGTATAAATGCGTACCGATGAAATATCCCGAAAAGTTATGAAAAATATGTATATATCACTAAAAACATATAGGACTATTATAACAAGTTCGAAGTCAAAATAATGAGAAGGGGTGTCAGAACTGATAACGGCTACGTAAAGGCGTGCCGGAAAAGTGCTGCTAAAAATAAAATAAAAATATGACAAATTTTAGAAAAATGGCTATGTTCAGAATCCAAAGTTTGGGAATAAATGCTAAGCGTAGCTATTAGTGCTCATACAATGCGATTAAAACTTAAATGGCTATAAATAGGCTTGGGCACATAACCCTAGGCCGATTCTAATCAGCTCTATGTGCCCATTGTGCCTCCATTTCTGATTTGGAGCTCCCTCTCTTTCCACCACCTTCTCCTCTCTTGAAAACCATCAAGAGACCACCTTTTCCCTTGATTCTTCCCTCTTAATCATTGTAAACACTTATTAGAGTGACTTGTGAGGGTGAAGGTCAGCCTTTGCTGAGTTGAGGGTGCTGCTTATGGAGGGTTGGGGTGCTGCCTCTGAGTTGAGTAGTGTGGGAGCCATTCTTTTGGTTGTTGGATCTCCAAGTAGTGAGCTTTGTGAAGAAATGACCAGACTTTTTGTGCCATTTCATGGACCCTTGAAGTCAGAACCTTGTGGCTGGTGTGTGAGCTCCAAGAGCACTTGTGCTTGCTGTTTTAAGCTTGGGTGGTAAGCACCATCACCTTGTTCATGAGTTTTAATGGTTAAAAGTGAAGTTTTGCCATGTTTAATGAGATGATTAAGCAACTAACATAAACACTGGTCTAAAGGGGTATAAAAATGCATGCTTGGACGTAGATTAATGTTAAAAATGATGCCTTGGAAGGATATCTTCACGAAATGGAGAAACTACATTCTGTCGCGAGATATCCGGATATGGGACTATGATATCCGGATATGGGTATACAGATATGCCCCCGACAAATATCCGAATATTCTGGGAAAGTGCGAGTGGTCACTGTTCTGTTCATACAGAATGAGACTTTGGATTTGTGGACCCATGATTGGTTAAGTGGAACCTCTGTAATAATTAATCTAAGCCAGAATCAATTGGATTAATGGCTTATGGCGTTGTGAGAAGCCAAATGGCATGAAACGTAAAAAGGAAATGTTGTCATAACGAAATGAACCTTAAAGAGTATGGATATTGATGATGTTTCTAATCTAAACATATTGTAATTGTACTGGGTTTGGACCTTGGACTATTGTGGACTCTTGACTTGGATTGATAGCTTGAGAGGTAAGCTTCTGGTCCTCGGATTGATCTGTTGCTTGTTCCACCGACCTCCATGGGAGGGTGGTTTATATGCATGTATGTTTTTATGAAAGATGAAAGATGCATTGATATATGCCTGAAATATGTTAAATTAACTGTTGATGTAATGTTTGAATGTGATTTTGATTACTTACATGATCAGGCTGCGACCTTGGTGTGTAAGGCATAAGGCTGCGACCCTTATGTTTAGATAGGTCGCAGACGTGAATAAACCCTATCCTGTTCCCTGGGCAGTCGAACCGCATATGCCATCACATGATTAATGAGTTATAATACTTGGCTCGCTGAGCAAGAAATATATTGTCATGATTTAAATGTCTTAACATGAACATGCATTGTAAATACTGTTTTCGAACTTATATTTATACTTGTAAGTGAGCTTGGGGCGGAAGAGTCCTGGAGGATCCTTTGTCTTACTTAGATTTCTTTTTAGAGATCCCACCCCATGTTTGGGGCATATTTTCAGGTTCAGGTACCTCGGGGGTTGATACCTCAGGCGGCAGGAGGCCGGAGCATAGTTGACTGATGTATGCATGTTATGCTGATCTGCTTGGATGATGATTTATGTTTTATTTTCATTATATTGTTATTTGAGCTGATACTTTATTGGGCTTTGTTGCCTTATTTGGTGAGCATTGGGATTGTCCATACCACATTGATTATGCTTTGTTTATTTAGACTCGTTATGTATAATGAATTAGGATGTTCTCCGGACTACGTGTTGTAGATCCGGGACTAGATACACATTTTATATATGAGGTTATTCAGTTATACCTTTATTGCAATTTACATACAAGCATTTATTTGAAAATGGATTAAGTAATTAACTTGGTAAATAATGATGACGTCATAATTGAAAAGAAAAAGTTAACTTCCGCATTTATTTACCTGCGCTTAATACTGTAATATGATAACAAACCGGGTATATACAGGGTGTTACACTCCTCCTTCTGGATATTCCTCTCTCTGAGAGCAAACACTTTAAGATTATAGTTGTTGTTCCACACTACCTTGAGGGAGGTTACATATCAGGGGTTTGGCCTGCAATGACATTAGCAAACAAAGGGCTTTGCACCAACAGAAAAATTAAACCAAGAAACAACACACATTTCATTAAATGAAAACATATTACTTCATAAGTCCAACCTATGACAGCGAGGGCTACTTCTACTTCACCCCAGCCTATTAAAGAAAACTTAGCTCATGCTAAGGAGCATGATGAAATCTAATTATAGAAAAAATGCAAAAGAAAACAAGAGAATTGAAAGAAGCTAAAGAGGACGATGAGTCCTTTCTAAATGGTGCCAAAAGCTTCTGAAAGTAGGTTTTCCTTCTGTATTTATAGGTCTTTGGTCTTTCTAAGATTTTCTTAGCTGCTCTCTAATCAGGTATATGCACCTGTCCAAGTCAGCCCTAAAACCTTCATCCGATCCTCCTTTTCTTCTACTTTTGCTTAATTTCTGACGCTGAGACATATGCAAAATGTTGCACAATTCCCCCCTGTCGCTGTTGACATGTCCGCACCTGATTAGTTGCTTTCCACTCCAAGGATGTTGCAAATGGTGCTTTTCTGTTGCTTTTTGCTTTACTGACTCCTTTGTCTTTTTGCTTTCTTCCTTCTCAAGTTTTGCCTTCTTTTTGAATTAAATTTTTTTGTTTGGAAATTGATCCTAATTACCTCTTTGAGGCGAATCAGAACCCTCCGGTATCCCCACGGGTTCGACTCTTTGAGTCGCCTATGGGACTAATCCAGAGTTCGGGTTCGAGTCCAAAGATTACGGTACTTATGCCCCCCCAGATGGTGTTGGTGGGATTCGAACCGAGTCCCCATGCTACCAACTGAGCCACCACACTTGGATGAATTAGATTTTCAATTGGCTGGTTGTTAGGTTTCCTAATAATGCAAACCAGCCCATTAAGCCCAAGAATATTAAAAATAAGCCAAATTACACGTAGCACTCTCTAATTTCTAAAAACATTAGCTGCTCCGGCCCAATTTGCTATTAAAGTGCTTTTGGAGGCAAATTTGACTTAAAATAGAAAAAATTATCATCAACTATAGGAAATTTAACATTAAAACATAAATGATAGCTATCCACTGTTGAGAGCTATCATTTTGCATTTTACGTTAGGGTCATTATGGGTTTGGATCAACCGATGAAACTCAAACAAATCTTGAATCAGCCCAATAACAAAATTTGGATTTATTCAAATAATCAGTTTCGTTCAAATGAATATATGTCGCACCCAATGAAAGTGGGTCAGTCTCGGGTTTCATGTTTTTAAACCTGATGGATGAATCTGACCCGCCCCGACCATATTACTTTAAAAAAGCACTCCTTTTATACAACACCGCTTTTGGCCGGAGAGAAGAATGAGAATTTTGATTTGGTTTCAATTCAGATTTCACACTTGAGGCAACCGAGCTTGCAATTGTTCATTGCTACAGTAGATAGAAGGACCCAAACTATTTAATCTAAATGAGTGGAGCCATTTGTTATTGGGTTTCTTTTTCCTCCTATTTTGTTTTGGATGCATACCATTGCTATTCACGTTATTCAAGTGTCTCCATTCAGACTTTTCAATGTTTAATTTAGTGTTACTTTTATAATATTTGACATGTGTTAACCCTTAAAATATGACGTACCTATTTTAGTTATGCTGCTAACGGAATTTCAAGGGAAGAATAAAATAAAAAACTCTACTACGTTGTTATTAACATATCAAGCCCACTGATTAACACAAGTTCATATTTCTCTCCATATGTATTATGGGAATGAAAGTATGGTTTGGCATTTTTATTGTTCAACATGTAGAGGTTGTTGGATATGGAATAGACAAAATAGAACAAATACAATAGTATCAAATTTTTTACAAACAAAATACAAGTGTTACAACACTATCACTAATTTTTTCCTCAATATAACTCTCACACTCTCTTTTCTTCTTTCTATTTTTCTCACAAGTGTTTCAACACTCTCCACACACTTTTTAATCTTTCTATTTACTCATTTCAACCATATGCCTAACATACTACACACCCTATATATATAGACATACATAAAAGAGTTCAAATTGAACTTGACAAACTATTATAACCACTAGCCACCATTTTTGACCTTTCTAGTCTTCAAATTGATTTTGAGCACTAATATCAACCATACACTAAAGACAACTCATGGTGATAGGATAAGATTTCCAACTCATCATGAGTTGGCAATGGATAGGATTAGATTCTTCTTCAATCTTCCTCAAGTTTCATGAATTTTCTTCAAGCATCCATAGCTTTCTACAAGGTTCCATAAGATTCTTGATAGGTGATGGAGAAGTTCAATTTGAATTTGAATTCTTTGGAGGTAGAATCAAAATTAAGTTTGAATTCTAACACTCCCCTTCAAACTTGATTTTGCATACCAATCATATATTTGAGTTTGTGGAACACCTCTGCCTTCAATGGCTTTGTGAAAATATCTGCAAATTGTTCTTCAGTTTTGCAGTAGACTAAATCCACAACTTTATTTTTAACTTGCTCCCGAATAAAATGATACTTCGTGTCGATATGTTTACTTCGGCTATGTGAAACTGGATTCTTTGCAAGTGATATAGCAGACTTGTTATCCACGTGTATAACAACTGGACCTTCTTGTTTATGATGCAACTCATTTAAAATATTCTTCAACCAAATTGCTTGGCACGTGCATGCTGCTGCAGCTATATATTCTGCTTCACATGAAGAAAGAGCAACAGTTTGTTGTTTCTTGGATGACCATGAAAATATTGCTGAGCCAATATGAAATACATATCCTGATGTGCTTTTTCGATCATTTATGTCTCCACCATAATCACTATCTGAATAGCCAATTAACTTTGATTCTTCAGAATGCATATAGAATAAGCCATGATCAATGGTACCTTTAATGTATCTCAAAATTCTTTTTGATGCACTAAAATGATCTTGCTTTGGTTGCTCCATATATCTGCTAACTAGACCAACTGCAAACATGATATCTGGTCGAGTAAAAGTTAAGTATCTCAAGCTTCCGACTAGGCTCTTGAATAATGTTGGATTAACTGGTTCTCTATCTGAGTCAGCTTTCAATTTCATTCCTGCTTCTATTGGTGTGGAGATAGGCTTGCAATCTTTCATTCTGAACCTTCTCAATATTTCTTCTGCATATTTCTTTTGTGACATAAAAATTCCTTCCTCCATTTGTTTAACTTCAACTCCAAGAAAATAAGACATCTCTCCAATATCTGTCATTTCAAATTCTTTAGCCATAGCTTTCTTAAACTCAACAAACATACCTGGATTATTTCCCGTGAATATCATATCATCTACGTAAAGGCACACGATCATTATATCTCCATCTTCATTTTTCTTTGTATACAAGGCATGCTCGTGTGGACTTTTCATGTATCCATTCTTCTGAAAGTACTCATCTATCCTCGTGTTCCAAGCTCTCGGAGCTTGCTTCAATCCATATAACGCCTTCTTCAACCGATAGACTTTATCTTCTTCTCCTTTTTTAACATAACCTGGTGGTTGCTCGATGTAGACCTCTTCATATGTCACCGGATCACATTCAGCTACCAAACAAAATAATGAATAATCAAGTGTAGTTTGTACCTGATCTGTAGCATCGTAAATATCACTTAAACTTCTCATCTTTGTTGGTGCTCCCCCTGAATTGCTATTGCTACTGCTTCCTGATGTTGATTGTGTAGTTGCAGGAGATGACAGAGTAGGACTTGGTGGAGGAGTTTGATCATTTCCTTCTTGAACTGTTTGCTCTTCTGAGTCATCAGTATCTTTAAAGAATAATCCTTCTACTTTCTTTTCTTCATCACTCCATCTCCAGTAATCTGCTTCATCAAACTCTACATCTCTTGATATTATCATCTTTTTGGTTAGAGGATTGTAGAGTCTGTAGGCTTTACTCCTATGCTCATAGCCAATAAAGACACATTTCTCCCCTTTGTCATCTAACTTCTTTCTCTTTTGATCTGGTATATAGGCATATGCTATGCAACCAAAGATTCTTAGATGGCTCACTTCTGGTTTCTTGCCACTCCATGCTTCATTTGGAGTCTTGAACTTCACGCTTTTTGTTGGACATCGATTCAATAAGTAGGCAGCACAATTAACAGCTTCAGCCCAAAATATTCTTGGCAAATGCTTTTCCTTCAGCATGCTCCTTGCCATATCAAGAATTGTACGATTCTTTCTTTCTGCGATACCATTTTGTTGTGGGGTGTAGGCAGCTGTCAACTGATGAATTATTCCGTGTTGTCTGCAGAATTCTTCAAACAACTTTGATGTATACTCACCACCTCTGTCTGTTCTGAGTATCTTCAGATACTGACCACTTTGCTTCTCCACCATTGCCTTAAATTCTTTGAATTTATCAAGGGCTTGTGATTTTTCTTTGAGGATATACACCCAAGCTTTTCTACTGAAATCATCAATAAAAGTAATATAGTACCTGTTTCCTCCAAATGATGGAATATCAAATGGACCAGCAATATCTGAGTGAACTAGCTGCAATGGTCTTCTAGCTCTCCATGACTTGCCAACTTCAAAACTTTGTCTATGCTGCTTTCCTTTCATACAGCTTTCACATAATTGATCTGGATGACTTATTTGTGGCAATCCATTCACCATCTTTGCTTTTGACAACAGTTTCAAGCCAGTAAATCCAAGATGACCGAACCTAAGATGCCATAGCCATGAACTATCTTTTGTGATGGACTTCATGCACTTTATTGCTTCTGTCTGGATACTCAGCTTGAATAGACGATTTCTTGTCATATTAACTTTTGCAATCAATTCTCCCTTTTGATTTCTGATGATGAGAGAATTATTCTTCAAGTGTATATTGTATCCTTTCTCCAAAAGCTGACCAAGACTAAGGAGATTGCTTCTTAATGATGGGATATAAAAAACATCAGAAATGTATTTTCTATCCTCATTCTTTGTAAAAATCATAATCTTCCCTTTACCTTTAACAGGGACTTTTGATAGATCTCCAAAAGTAACTTCTCCTTGAACGTTTTCATTCAACTCTGTGAATAACTCCTTGTTTCCACTCATATGGTTGCTTGCTCCAGTATCGAGATACCAGACATCTTTTCCACGATCTTCCTCGCCTTTGTAAGTGAACAACATAGCTGGTTCATCAGCTTTCTCTTCATTTGCAGTATAATTACTTCTCTCTGCAACTTTAGGGGCTTCTCTGCATTCATAACTGAGATGGCCAAATCTACTGCAATTATAACATTGCAACTGAGATTTGTCACTTCTTTGTTGAAATCTGCTTCCTCCTCTGGTTATGAATCCTCGACCTCGACCTCTACTTTGGCCACATCCATGATTATAAGTACCTTGACCACGTCCATATGCTACTGTATCATCTTCAGGTCCTCTATTTGATTGTCCACGTCCACCGCGTCCACCACGACTGTCTCGAACATTGAATCTGCCTCGAGAGCTGTAGCTACCTCTGTATCCACCACGATTTCCTCTGCCACGTCTAAAGCTGCTACTAGCTTGATTTTCATCAAATGATAACTTGCTTTGCAAAGCTTGCTCCAAATTGCTAGAGCCTTCATTTAGATTCATTCTTTGCTCGTGAGCTTGAAGGGAACCCACAAGTTCATCGATGGTCATAACTGATAAATCTTTTGCTTCTTCAATAGCGGTGACGATATAATCAAACTTCCTTGTTAACGATCTTAAGACCTTCTCCATTATTCTGACTTCATCCAGAGTTTCTCATTCCTTTTCATCTCTTTGGCAACTTTTTGAACTCGTGAGACATATCTGTGAACCGGCTCTCCACTTTGCATCTTCAAGTTTTCAAACTCAGCTCTAAGTGATTGGAGTCGAACCTTTTTGGCTTTGTCAGCTCCTTGGCAAGACCTCTGAAAATCTCCCATGCTTCTTTGGAAGACTTCGTCATCTGATACTTTTTCAAAGGTTGAATCATCAACACCTTGAAAATATAGAAGAGCTTTCTTGTCTTTCCTGCGTAATTCTTTAAGCGTCCTTCTTGTGCATCTGTCATGGCTGCTTCAGTGGCTGCATCTATGGGCTCTGAATATCCGGCTTCAACAAGATCCCAACATTCTGTGAACCCAAAAGAGTCTTCATGTGAGTGCTCCAGTTGCCATAGTTTGTCTTTGTCAATTTTGGAATTTGAGGTTGAATAGTCCGCCATCTTTCTTGAGACGCA
>JAVKPL010000465.1:0-14586 GCA_032173675.1 Gastrolobium villosum
GGTTCAAACCACTGTGGGCGAGTCCCCCCTTCAAACTGACATATGGATGTGAAGCTATGATCCCAGTGGAACTAGGGGAACCATCCTGGAGAAGGGTTCAAACTCTCGCACAAACAGAAAAGGACAATAATGATAAGGTGGCGGTTGAGCTCGACCTGATTGAAGAGATTCGGACTATGGCATACTGCAGAAACTATGTCGCCAAGCAACTAGTGGCTAACCGATTCAATAAAAAAGTGAGACCACGGTCATTTGAAACAAAGGAGTTAGTCCTACGCAGGGCGGATATAGGGGGGCGAAACGCTTCACAAGGGAAATTAGCCCCAAGATGGGAAGGACCTTTCAGAGTCAAAAGTAAACTGTCCAAAGGAGCTTACGTGCTAGAAACTTTGAAAGGAAAGCACGTGGCAAGGACATGGAATGTAGATAAGTTGAAAAAGTATTACAGTTAAATTGCATATCTTGCTTGTGCAAAACAAGTACGATGGTTTCTTTTATGGCTTTGTAATTCAATAAATTGCAAATTTTCATTATTTACAAGTTGTACGTTCCGACTTTGGTAATTTATGCAATGCATACACATTCCGACGTCTGGGAACCAACGTTGAAAGAAATTGAACCCGCCGTTTAAAAAAAAAACTCGGTTGAGCGTTCATTTATGAATTTGAATCCGAGCTATACGAACCCATGTTAAATTGGAAGTTCTGAAACTCGCAATTGAAATCCGAGTTATAGGAACCCAGCCTGCCAAATAGGCAAGAGCCGAGCGTTCTAACCCGAGATAAGAAATCGAACCCGCCAAGTGGAAAAAGCTCGGTTGAGAGTTCGAATATAAATTGAATCCTCGCTATACGAACCCATTGGAAGTTCAAATGCGTGAAAGAAAGAACTAGGCCGAGGTGTTTGAACCCGCCTTGCCTAAAGGGCAAGGTTGAGAGTGCTAACCTCGGCCCATTTCTGGAAAAAAGGGAGACTGTGCTAGGGGACGCCCTCGCACGCTATCTCAGCCGAAATGAAAATTCGACACAAAACCTCGAAACATACGAGGCGGATATTGCACATAAAGCAAATACAAGCTACGCAATTAATTCTAAATTCCTGAATTAATAACAAGTTAGCACAAAAAATGTTTTTACAACATAAAGCCGGAATATCAACGGCAGATTACAAATTATGGGGTATCCCCCCTCAAAATTGGCTGGCAACCGGAATCCAACTGCCGGTCTGCAGCTTCAATCTCCGAGCTGGGGCCGAGACCTTCGCCATCTACTGCAGTGGGCTCCTCGGCTGAAGAGTAGAATACTCCACCACTGACGTAGCCATAGCAGTCCAACTGATCCAGGCTGAGAGGCGCTTCAGGGTTAAAATATTTTACTTGGTTCATAGCATTATTGAAGGCGGAACCAACAGCTTTTTCCAATGCAGCTTGACTTTGATCATAATCAGCTTGCAATTCTTCCTGCTGCACCTTCAGTTGTTCGAGTTGGGAGGCCATTTCCCTGTGCCGTGCCTCCGCCTTCGATAGCATGGATAGCTTGGCCTTGAAAAATCTTATTATGGCATCTTTCCCACCCTCTAAACCAAAGCAGTCCGAGATAGACTTCAGGTCGGCTTCAGAGTTTTGCAGCGAGAGACTTAGCTTGGCCGCATCAGACTTCAAAGTCTGGTTCTCTTGCCGTAGCTGGTCAAGCTGGCTTTGCATGATTATCTTTTCACTCTTCAGAGTATCCTTCTCGGATACTACCTCGGAGTGCTTCTCGAGCATGATGGAATACGGTTTCATCAGCGAAGCCGCCTTAAACAAATATAGCTCGGCTTTCTGCAGTTCTTCAGCTTTAGCTTTAGACGGAGGGGGGAGCCGTAGAAAGAGGGAGGAGCGCGGGTCACACCGCGTAGCTCGGTAGTGACTCCCATCTCCCAAAGAGAACCCCTCCTTAAACCAGCAGGCAGGGGGGAGGGTGGGGCGCTATCTCTCTCAACGGACACTACAGCCCGGGTTGTGCCACCACCAGTAGTGAAGGGAGTCTCTTCTGGCTCCCCATCCAGCCAGTTCTCACCATCGTGCGTCAGATCCAAGACGGATATGCCACGATGGGGCTCAGGATTGGATGAACCCGCACCTGGGGAAGGGGCAGCAACCTTCGCCTTCTTCGCTGGAGGGGGACGGGCTATACCTTTACCCCGTAAAGCCCGGCAATAATCAGGCACATCATCTGAATTGGGGTTCATTGTTGAGCCTGGCAAATGAAGCAAAAAGAAACAAGGTTACCAGCACAACCAAGGAAATATCAGTACAAAAAACAGAATGAAAAGGGCAAGTAAATAAAAAATGAATGTTGAAAAGCGTACTGGGCTGATCACTTGCAACATAGGATTTAGCAACTAAAGACGCAGCACTCATATGACCCTGGGTACGAATATGGGTTAACAAGGTCTTGGCACTGAGCTTTTCCTCGGCAGACAAGGCCAGCCTGTAGTCGGCCGACTTGCGGAGATAATGCTGGTGGGACCAATATAGTGGGAATTTTCCCTCGTCTCTCTCCCCAACAAACTAAGGCTTCTCACCGACCTCGGCCACGACCTTGAAGTACGCGCCTTTGAAATTTTTGAAGGAGTCGCTGTATACAGAAAACAGTCTCCTGGAGGGCTTACTAATGCGACCCCGGATGCTGGCCCAACCCTTTAACTTGGGAGGTTCAGAACCGGAGCGCGGGGTATAAATATTGAAAAAATACATAAAAAGGGCAACAGAGCAATTCACGGACAAGGATACGCAGAGTTGCTCGAAGGCAACAATGTATGCCCATCCATTGGGATGAATTTGGGTGGGAGTCAGAAGAAAATGGTTTAAAAGGCATATTATAAAGGGGGAGAAAGGAAAACGAATACCGATCTTTGTGATCAAATCTCGGTAAAAAAAGAAAAAGGGAGGCTCTTGCGGGTTCCGACCCGAGCACACCGGCTCATCCTCTGCAGGACAGAAGGTGTTAAAACCTACCGGGTTGCCAATTGGTAACCCGGATATTTCCTCAGTGGTCATGGAGGATCTGAAACTAAGAACCTCCTGTGTCACCCAGGGGAATTGCCTGCGCAGACTGGTACCCACTGGGGCAGAACCTTCTTCAACCGCTGGTACCGCAGTTCGGCTCCCTGTAAGAGCCGGTTTACAAAGTAGATCGGTTGTTGGCCTTCGTTGTCTTCTCGTACCAGAACCGAGCTGACAACCAGTTCCCCAACTGATAAGTAGAGGATTAAAGTTTCTTGTTCTTTGGGTTTGGCCAATATGGGGGGAGAAGATAACCTCTTCTTAATTTCCTGGAAAGCAACTTCGCAATCTGCATTCCATCCGTACTGCACCTCCTTTCGTAGTAGTTTAAAGAATGGAAGGGCTGTCTCCGCTGACTGAGGTAAGAAACGGGTAAGAGAAGCCAGCCTTCCAGTCAACTGCTGTATTTCTTTCTTATTTTTTGGGGCAGTCATCTGCAATACGGCTCCACACTTATCCGGGTTGGCTTCTATACCCCGGTGTGTTAGCATGAAGCCCAGAAATTTTCCTGCAAAAACTCCAAAAGCACATTTTGCTGGATTCAAACGGATGCGGTGCTGTCGTAATTTACTAAATGTTTGCTCCAAGTCCTGAATATGTGTTGCCATGCCGGCTGACTTGACGATCATGTCATCAATATACACCTCCACGTTTTTACCCAGCTGATCCGAGAAAACCTGATTCATCATCCTTTGATACGTGGCTCCCGAGTTTTTTAGCCCGAATGGCATGACGTTATAGCAGTAATTTGCTTTCTCTGCAATAAATGTAGTTTTCTCCTGGTCACCAGGATGTAGTGGGATTTGGTTGTAACCAGAGTAAGCGTCCATAAAGGACAACATATGGAACCCAGACGAGCTGTCGACCAGTTGATCAATATTCGGCATTGGGTACGCATCCTTTGGACATACCTTATTCAGGTCTGTGTAGTCCGTGCATACTCGCCATTTCCCGCTTGGCTTCTTAACCATAACCACATTAGATAACCAAGTCGTATACTGTATTTCTCGAATGAACCCTGCTTCCAGCAATTCTTTCACATGATCTTCTAAGACTTGACGTCGTTCTGAGCTGAGATTCCTCTTCTTCTGGGCTACCGGCTTTGATCCCGGATATACAGATAGCTTATGGCAGCAGAAGCCGGGGTCAACCCCACGGATGTCGGATGACCTCCAAGCGAAGACATCGTGGTTACGATCGAGGCACGCAACCAGGCTACGTTTATCGTCTGGTTCCAAGTCTTTGCCAATTTTGGTGGCCTGTCCTGGTTCTCCAATGTTTATTTCCTCCAGTTCGCCTTCCGGCTCTGGTCGTGGCATTTGTTCCTCATCTCGCATATCGAAGTCGACCATGTGAACCGACCTGTGTGGTGTTGGGTTGTTGCCGGGCTGCCTGATTCCAGTAGAAGTACTAGGATCCCTCGTCACCATACGTACAGATCTGAAATAGCAGTCCCGAGACTCTTTCTGGTCTCCAGCTATAGTGAGCACCGTACCCTGTTTGGAGATCATTTTGAGCTTTTGGTGTTTGGTTGAGATCAACATATCCCAATCGTGAATGGTTGGCCTCCCCAGAATCATATTGTATTCAGAAGGGAAGTCGGCCACAATGAACCTCACTCTTTCAGATCTGTATGCCTCCTTGGTGCCCAATGTCAACCGCAAATCAATGTACCCTTTGGGGATGGTATCTTTCCCATTAAACGCAATTAAAGCCGTGTTACAAGGCCTGAGATCCTCCTCATCGAGGTTCATCTTTTTGAAGCTCTGCCATAGAATAACATCAGCACAACTCCCATTATCCAATAAGATTTTCTTGACCCTGCAATTCACCAATGTCCCAGTGATGACCAACCCATCTACATGGCCTGGTATCACGTCTTCCAATTCCTTCCTTGTGAAATATAGTAACGGTGGTTCTGGCTCTTCTTCTTTGAACTTAGGACGTTTTCTGATGGAGAGCACCTCCCTGAGGTATTTTCGTCGGGCATTCATAGTGTCTCCGCCACCACCAAACGCGCCACTGATAACATTGCATTCGAATTCCGGTTCCTGGAACTCCTCGTCATCACGAGCCTGCTTGTTGCCGCGATTCTCGTCTTTAAATTTCTTATCATTAGACTGGTTGACAAATTTGCCTCCTCTTCTCTTTCGGTTTCTCCATCCCTGAGTGCGGATGAGGTACTGACGCAATTTTCCTTCTCAGATATATTTTTCAATGGCATCACGAAGGTCCCAACATTCGTCCGTGGAGTGCCCTGGGCCGTCGTGGAATGCACAGTACCGGGATTGGTCCAGGCCGGCTGGATGTTGTAGTGGCCGGGGTTTCTCCACCGTCTTCATTTCTGTGGAGGCCACCTCGCGCCAAATCTGCGACCGAGGAGCATTCAGTGGGGCGTATTTCTCAAACCGCCCTCGAGTTGGGAACCGCTCTTCTGGCTTTTTCCCGCACAAATCTCCCGGCTTTCGGGCTCCTAGTTTATCTGCTTGACCCGGATGATGTTTCTGGTCAACATTCTCCAATTCCATCTGTTCGATGTAAGAACCCGCACCGTTAATTAAGGTAATTAGTAAGTTAATTATGATAATTAGGAAATAATTCCATAATTGACCCTAATAATTATTAATGGGCTTAGATAATTATACTTAGTGAGTAAAAATGCTGAAAGTCGCTTTTTGGAAGAAAAGCGCAGATACCGGTTCTGCTACTCGGTATAAATGCATACCGGAAAAGTATCCCGGAAAATTATAACGAATGCATGATAATTATTAGAATATTATGTAGGGCTTGTAAAACAAGTTTCAAGTCAAAATGACGTAATCTGATGCCAGAACTGATACTGGCTATGGAAAAGCGCGTACCGGAAAGGTGCTCCGAAAAATAAAATAAAAATATGAAAAATCTTAGAAAAATGCGTAGGTCTAGAATCCGAAGTTTGAGATCAAGATCTTTTACTTTGCTATTAAGGCTAATACTGCGCGTGTATGGCCTTGTGCCTATAAATAGGCACATTAGCACAAAACCCTAGGCATTTTTAAAACTCCTACGTGACTTGGTGGCTGCTGCTTGCCACCCTTCTTCTTCTTCAGCCCTCCTTGCTTGGTTGTCACCAAGTCTTCACCTTTTATTCTTCATTCACACTCAAACACTTGGGGAGGGTGAGAGTTAACCTTGGGGCTGCATTGTGGCCATCATTCTGAGTTGAGAAGGCTGTGTGTGTGAGGTTAGTGAGCATGAGTTTGGAGCTTTAGTGATGGCTACCTTGTGGTAGTCATTGTGAGCTTCAAAGTGCCTTCTTGTGGTGCAAGAACCCATCTTGAAAGTGCCATTTTCGTGCTCCTACTTAGGTTGAGTTTGAAGTGTCTTGGGAGAGCTCCAAGAGCATACCTTGCTCTGTTTTGAGCCTTGGTAAGTTATCTCACCATGATCATGAGTTTATGATGCTTAAAGTTGATATCTTGGCCATGTTTAATGAGTAAACAAGAGGGTATAATGTATATGAACCTAAAATGGATTAAAGATGCATGCTTTAACGTGTACATGTGATAAAAGTTGGATCTTTGGGTTGGATATTCACGAAATGCAGAAACTACATTCTGTCGTGAGATATCCGGATATTTGTCGAATAGATATCCGGATATCAGTATCCGGATATGATATCCGGATATGGGATCTGGGTATCCGGATAAGACATATCCGGATATGTCCAGTGTGATATCCGGATATGGCATATCCGGATATGCCCCTTCTGATATCTGGATATCCTGGGTTCTGCGCAGACAGTAGCTATACTGTATGAACAGTAAGCTATTGGGTGTGTGTGGACCCTAGTTTAAGGAAGTTGAACTTCTGTAATCAATGAACTAAGTCAGAATCACATGATTAAGGGCTTATGGCTTTGTTGGAAGCCTTAAGACGTAAAGCGTAAAGGAAAGGCGTAGTCTTTAAGTTGTATGCTTGTGATGCTTAAATATTGATGTGTTATTGGTCCATATCAGATTGTGATACTGCTGTTTGTGGACTTGTGAGTGGTTGGACTCTTGGCTTGGATAGCTAGCTTGCAAGCTAAGCTTTCGTGTCCTCGGTTTAGCCATTTTAATGTTCCACCATGTCCCATGGGGATGGGTTTATGCATGCTGTGTTACATGCTTTATTATTTTGGAAATGCTGTTGAGCTATTTATATGTAATGAGCTTTTATGAGATGCATGTGGTGTCCACCTAGACGGCAATCCTGAGTATGTAGTACATACAAGATGGAGAAGCTATGGGTGAGGTACAGGTAGTATCCATGTACTCATGTAGGCATAGACGTATTCCTACATTTCTCTGGCCAGTAGATTTGAAAGCACACATGGCATGATTAATTGCTGCATCGCATGATTTTGGAACTTATATTGTAATACTGTTTTTTTGAACTTATATTACACATGTAAGTGAGCTTGGGGTGGAGACTCCTTGAGGACCCCTTGTCTTACTGAGATTTCTTGTTAGAGATCTCACCCCACGTTTGGGGACGCTTATTTCAGGATCAGGTAACGTTGAGGGCTCAGGTGGCAGGAGGCCAGAGCTGAGCTGATATTCTGATATGCTGTCTTGCTGGATTGACTGCTGTTATGTTTTTCGTTTTGATTATGCTATTTATGTTGAGACTGCTATTGGGCATTAATGCCTTATTTGGTGAGCATGGGGTTTGTCCATGCCACATGGTTTGATTATGTCTTTTAATTCGCTGTTGTAATTAATGTATCAGGATTTTGACCCAGGCTGCATGTTGTAGTCCTGCGGTTCTAGATACTCACATTTTATTTATGTACGAGGTATTCAGTTAGTTGTCTTGCAATTTACATACAGGCAGTATTTTTATGAAAATGATTAAGTAATCAAGTTGGTTAAGTTAATGACGTCATAATTGAATTAAAGAAAAAGTTATTCCGCATTTTAATTAAGCGTGGCTTAATACGATAGTGTGTTAACAATCCGGGTTAACACGGGCTGTTACATTCGAGTTCTAAGTATTTTTTAGAACGCGTGTTGAATTCGACTAAGGTCCGGGGTGGGTCCTTATAAATCGATTTGGCCAGTCTAGAGGTGCCATGAAGCCCGGCGATCACCAGATGTAAGTGAACATTTTCTGATAATCCCGGCACTTGGAGGGCGGCTAGTTTGAACCGATCTAGGTACCTCTGCAGGGTCTCGCCGGATTGCTGTTTAATTTTGCCCAAGGCAAACTCTGATTTTGGCTGCTTTTTGCTGGTGGCAAAGTTCAACAAGAATCGCCCACCGAACTCTTCGAAAGATCGAATGGACCCCGCGGGTAAGGATGAAAACCATGTTTGTGCCGCCCCGGTTAGTGTTGTTGCAAAGAGTCTAGTAATCAGAGGCTCTTCGATGCCTTTGATATACATAGCTGTGTCAAACGCATCCAGATGCACCTGCGGATCTTGTGTGCCATCATATTTGACCAGCTCGGATAGGTTTAAATTGTCTGGATAGGGAGCCTCCACTATTTCATTTGAGAAGGGGCTGTCATTGTACAACCCCCTGTTGTATTTTCTCCTGTACACTCCGGCAACGTTGTCCGGGCTACGTTGCTGAGGTCGGTGTATTGCAGCCGCGTTGCCATATGCTTGCATATCCTGTGCGCCCAAACGCCTAGGCATCCGAGGCATCTGGTTAGGATCCAGGTTTCCTTGCCCCCCTTGCCGCGGTCCTTGCAAACTGGATCTCGGTGCCCCAATTGCTGAATTTGGATTTACGGGGATTCCGGTAGAGGCAGGCTCCGCAGGTCGCCGATCCTCTATGTGAGGGCTCGAATGGCGTAGATCTGTAACTACACGATTGACAGCTCTGACCGGATCTGGGTTAGTCATCTGTCGGATCCGGGCCTCCAGCTCGCGGATCTGCATCGCATCCGCTTGTCTCTGCAGTTCGCTCCGGCGTTCCCACTCCTCGATCCGGCGTAGGAGGGCATCCATGGCCAGATTTGGGCCTTGTCGGCCAAGTTCATCGATGGGCTGCAACCCCTGCATATAAGGCGCATCAGGGTTGCAGGCCGGAGTGGACGCTGAGTCAGAGTGCACCTCGCTGATGTGCACGGCATCTGGATCTGGGATCGGTGGTGGGGGATGATCATGATCTGCTACTTCCCGATCCTCCTCCTGATTGGACGTCAAAGGCTGACGGAAGCCACTTCTTGTGGTTCTCACCATCGCTCCTTTTGGTAATTTTAGGGTTCGTGGGTTCGATCCCCACAGACGGCGCCAATGTTCTGCCTGTGGCAGATGTGTCCAACGTAGGTTGGATGATTGATCTCGGATTCAGATGTTCCTCTCTGGATATCTATAGATTAGGTATCTGGGAGGAACGTGGATCACTGACACTGACCTAGGCGTTTGCCTCCAAGGTGTGTGTGTGTGATATCCAATGACTAGGGTTAGAGATTGTATACCTTGTTGCTCCACCTACCTGCCTTATATAGCCCGGCTCTAGGGTTTGCTTGGGTTGGGCCGAGGTGTAGAGTGGGCTTGAGTCCAGCCCATAACAGTTCCGAGTATAAATAGATTAGGTTAGATTTCAATTTAAATAAATCAGGTTTATGTAAAAAATTGTCAGTCTGGCCTATATAGGCCCAATTTACAAGTCTAATTTGATCTATATTTATAAAATAAAAAACTTGACTTATGTCTGTTAGCTTGTTTAAGTCTATTAAATATTTAGTAATTAAAAAAATAACTAAAATAAAATAACTTTATTATTCAAAATTATTAAAATTAATTTTATTTAAAATAAATAATTTGATACAGGCCGGCTTATAGGTTTATAGACCCGATATGGACAAATAGACCTACAGACTGCTTTCTGAATAATTTTTTAAAAAGTCTAAGTCTGCATTTTATTTAACTATTTGTACTAGGTCAAATATGACCTAATATAGAATAGGCCGTAGGCCGATGTAATATGGTCTAACCCAATTACAATAGTGATTTGTGTAGTTTATGTGAACCATGTTCATTTTGTGGAGCAACTTTATCAGTCTCTGTTGATCACCCAATTAATACTCGAGAGGCTTTTGCAAAGAGAAAGTACACTATTGGGTCTAATTCTTAAGGGAGAGATTGATAAAAAGTTAAGCATGAGTGATAAATAATTAAGTTTCACATTAATTTTTATGGATGATCCAAGTAAAAAACATAAAAGTGAAATAACCTAGCTATAAGATGTGATATCCAATTTTATTGTCCGTCATTTGAGTTCTTTACTTAACGCATTCTTAATAACCTCTGTGTTTGGGCTCCCTTTGCCCTGCTAAGAGAGAAAGCTAAATTCTTTCGGTTATATGTGAATAGTAATTGGCTGGAACGAAATGTTGGCTGAATGAAACGAAGATAGAGTTATTTTCTTTTCTATTTTTAGGAAAAGGTACAGACAAACCAACATGTGCATTTATTTTAAGGGTAAAGTGTGTGTTATTTTAAAGGATGTAAAGTTGTGTCATTTTAAGAGAGAGAAAGAGATAGATAAAGGAGGAGAGAGTTGACAAAAAAATAAAGGTGTAGGTCTCACCTCTTTGTAAAAGTGAAAGAATATAAATTGTGTTATTTAAAAAGATAAACACTTTTCCCTTATTTTAATTTGTCTAAGATTCTTGTAACCAAAAAAAAAATAAAAATTTGTCTAAGATTCTCATTTTAATCCATCCCCCCTCCCCAATGAGGAGGCTTGATTTTTTCCTTTAAAACCAGTAACAAATAATATATTTTTTTTGGGGAAGGAAATAATGTTAAGGCATATCACATAACATTTACACAATATTTTTTAAAACGTACAGTTGATTGCACATTTCACTTCTCTTCTTATATTACTGTACTGTAATGGTATTAGATGTGAGAGATGTGCGGTACGACGGTGCAATTATCATTTTTCAAACAACATCGAAGTACAAGTTTGGCAGTGACTGTCTCACAAACGAAATCGTTTAATGGTAGGAAAAACTTGATTTGATAAGCTCCTTGGGTTTCAAAAATTTCTAGGCAATGGGCCTATGTCTTCCCCACGCAATCAGTATTCTTAAAGTTTGTTAATTAGATTCGACAAGGCTTGGGTGTAAGCATTTAATCATTAATTCATGTTCAACAGTAATCATTCAAGAACATGAAAGGGGATCTTTAGAATTCATGGTTTTCACATAAAGTGTACCTTTCTCCATTAGTGCGGAAGAACTTTGATGGTGGAATACTTTCTCTAAGCCTTAACCCTTTCACCGTTCTTGTATCTTCTTTGATAGGGATTTGATACAACCTTTCTGGGCAGACTCAGAAGGAACCTTTTGTTTTCTGTCAGATACCCCTTCACAGAAACTGACCATATAACTTTTATGTAACTGCACCTATCAGCAGTTACACTTTAAGTAACTTCCTTTTAATAGCCAAAATTACCATAATGCCCTTTTTTATTAATTAAATCAATTGACACATAATATTACACATGAGACAAATAGTTTTACATTCTCCCACTTGGCTCATGTCATGAGGTGTCCCTTCATGATTTAATCAACACTCATTATAATGTGCATTTACTAGGCTAAGGTTCCGTACATTGACCTCATCATAATTCATTATTAGAAATAAAATCAACAAGAGTCATGGCGGTTGTATGCTATCGAGTCGGCATAATCCCTTCCATGTACTACTATATTGACTCTTCTTCCTAACATGATACTTTAATAGGAAGTACACATTATGTCCAACAAAAATGTCTTCATTACGGACCATAAACATTTTCAATATCATCACATATACTTGCATGCATTCATAAATTGAAAATAAGACAATAACAGAAACATATATTCATCAATGAGCTCAGAGTGTCAATACTTAATACATAACAGTAATTGTCATCATTCATTAGCTGACATAATGCCCATTCTACATACATGACCAGTAAATGTCTTGGGCGGTAATCCCTTCGTCAAGGGATCAGCTATCATAAGATCGGTGCTTATATGCTCTATAGACACTCTTTGTTTCTGAACCTCTTCTTTAACGGCAAAGTACTTTAATTCCATATGTTTAGCACCTTTGGAATACTTGTCGTTTTTAGAAAAGAAGACTGCTGCGGAATTATCACAATAAATTTTCAGCGGCTTTTCAATATTGTCGACCAATTCAAGCCCTGAAATAAAGTTCCGTAGCCATTTAGCCTGAATTGTGGCTTCAAAGCATGCCACAAATTCAGCTTCCATAGTGGACGCAGCAATTACAGTCCGCTTCGCACTTTTCCATGATATAGCTCCTTCAGCTAAAAGATACAGGTAATCACATGTAGACTTTCTTGTGTCTACGCATCCTGCAAAATCTGAATCTGTGTATCCAATCACTTCAAGGTTGTTAGACCTTCTATAAGTAAGCATGTGACCTTTAGTTCCTTGCAAATATCTCAGTACTTTCTTTGCAGCTTTCCAATGATCCATACCGGGATTACTTTGGTATCTACCCAACATCCCAACTGCAAAGCTAATATCTGGTCTCGTACAAGTCTGAGCATACATTAAACTCCCAACTAATGATGCATACGGAATTGCATCCATTTCTTTTCGTTCCAATTCACTTTTAGGACATTGCATGAGACTAAATTTATCTCCTTTCTGAATTGGAACTGGAGATGATGAGCAGTTTTCCATTCTGAATCTCTCTAGAACTCTATTAATATATGCTTTCTGAGACAAACCTAACAGTCCTTGTGATCTATCACGGAATATTTCTATTCCTATCACATAAGCTGCCTCACCCATATCTTTCATTTCAAAGTTACTAGAGAGAAACTTCTTAGTCTCATTTAAAAGACCAAGATCATTAGTTGCCAGCAAAATATCATCAACATACAGAATCAATAATATAAACTTGCTCCCACTGATCTTCAGATATATACATCGATCAACAATGTTTTCTTTAAATCCAAAGGAAACAACAGTATCATTAAACTTAAGGTACCATTGCCGTGAAGCTTGTTTAAGTCCGTATATTGACTTCTTAAGTTTGCACACCATGTGCTCTTTACCCTTTTCTATGAACCCCATTGGTTGGTCCATGTACACATCTTCATCTAAATTTCCATTTAGAAAGGCAGTTTTCACATCCATTTGGTGTAACTCTAGATCATAATGAGCCACCAATGCCATAATAATTCTTAAAGAATCCTTCTTTGAAACTGGTGAAAAAGTTTCTTTATAGTCAATGCCATCTTTTCGAGTGAATCCCTTTGCAACAAGTCTGGCCTTGTAACGTTCTAAGTTACCATGAGAGTCACGTTTGGTCTTAAAGACCCATTTACAACCAACTCTCTTACACCCTTCTGGTAACTCAACAAGATCCCAAACCTTGTTCTGTTCCATAGATTTCAACTCATCTTTCATAGCATCTAACCATTTATCATCATTTTCTCCATTCATGGCTTGTGAAAACGTTACTGGATCATCCTGAATACCCATGTCAAATTCAGACTCTTGTAGATATACCACATAATCATTAGAAATAGCAGGTCTCTTTTCTCTTTGAGATCTTCTTAATGCTATCTGTTGTGGTTCTTCTACTATGGGTTCATTCGGTCCATTAACAATGATTTCTTCATGAGTAGTGGGATCATTAACTTGTCCTTCATTATTATTGATTGGTTTAATAGCATAAGGAACAACAACTTTACTAGAGCTACAAGTCAATGGAACTTGTATTCTCACTTCATGAATATCCACTTTACGTGGTGTTTCACTCCCACTAACTTCACCATTCTCAATGAACCTTGCATTTCCAGATTCAATAATCCTTGTAGTATGATAAGGACAGTAAAATCTATACCCTTTCGATTTTTCTGGATAACCAATGAAATAACCACTGATTGTCCTTGCATCCAGTTTCTTTTCTTGCGGATTGTAGTATCTAATTTCTGCCTGACAACCCCAAACATGCAGGTGTCTTATACTAGGTTTCCTTCCAGTCCAAAGTTCAAAAGGAGTCTTTGGAACTGACTTACTAGGAACCTTATTCAATACATACATGGCAGTTTTTAGAGCATAAGTCCACAATGAAACGGGTAAAGAAGAATTACTTAACATACTCCTAACCATATCCAGTAAGGTCCTATTACGCCTTTCAGATACACCATTCTGTTGCGGTGTACCGGGCATTGTGTATTGAGCACAAATACCACGCTTTTCCAGAAATTTAGCAAATGGGCCCGGATGTTGTCCACTTTCATCATACCTTCCATAATATTCACCACCCCTATCAGACCTGACAATCTTCACATTTCTGTCTAATTGCCTTTCAACTTCATTAATATAAATCTCCAAAGCATTTGCAGCTTGAGACTTATCATGCAGCAAATAGACATAACCATAACGTGAATAATCATCAATGAAAGTGATAAAATATTTTTCTTTATTGAAGGCATTAACATCAAACGGACCACATACATCAGTGTGTATAATTTCAAGAAGCTGAGTGCTCCTTGTGGCTCCTTTCTTTGTGTGTTTTGTTTGTTTTC
>JAVKPL010000466.1:0-14765 GCA_032173675.1 Gastrolobium villosum
GTGAAGTTTTGCGACGGAAAATGGATTCCGTAGAAGATTTTTAACGTAAAATGGATTCCGTCGAAGATTTTTGACGGAAAGTGAATTCCATAGAAAACGGATGAATAAAATAAATGCAAAAGAAATTGATTTTGTGAAGTTTTTCGACGGAAAATGGATTCCGTAGAAGATTTTTGACGGAAAATGGATTCCGTCGAAGATTTTTGACGGAAAGTGAATTCCATAGAAAACGGATGAATAAAATAAATGCAAAAGAAATTGATTTTGTGAAGTTTTTCGACGGAAAATGAATTCCGTAGAAGATTTTTGACGGAAAATGGATTCCGTCGAAGATTTTTGACGGAAAGTGAATTCCATAGAAAATGGATGAATAAAATAAATGCAAAAGAAATTGATTTTGTGAAGTTTTTCGACGGAAAATGGATTCCGTCGAAAATGGATGAATAAAATAAATGCCAAAGAAATTGATTTTGTGAAGTTTTTCGACGGAAAATGGATTCCGTCGAAGATTTTTGACGGAAAATGAATTCCTTCGAAAATGGATGAATAAAATAAATGCCAAAGAAATTGATTTTGTGAAGTTTTTCGGAAAAGATTCCGTCGAAGATTTTTGACGGAAAATGAATTCCGTCGAAAATGGATGAATAAAATAAATGCAAAAGAAATTGATTTTATGAAGTTTTTCGACGAAAAATGGATTCCGTCGAACATTTTTGACGAAAAATGTACTCCGTCGAAAACGGATGAATAAAATAAATGCAAAAGAAATTGATTTTGTGAAGTTTTTCGATGGAAAACGAATTCCGTCGAAAATGGATTAATAAAATAAATGCAAAAGAAGTTGATTTTGTGTTGTTTTTCGAAGGAAAATGGTTTCCCGTAGAAGATTTTTGACGGAAAATGGATTCCGTCGAAGATTTTTGACGGAAAACGAATTCTGTCGAAAACGGATGAATAAAATAAATGCAAAAGAAATTGATTTTGTGAAGATTTTCGACGGAAAATGGATTCCGTCGAAGAATTTTGACGGAAAATGGATTCCGTCGAATATTTTTGACGGAAAACGGATTCCGTCAAAGATTTTTGACGGAAAATGAATTCCATCGAAAACGGATGAATAAAATAAATGGAAAAGAAATTGATTTTGTGAAGTTTTTCGTTGGAAAATGGATTCTGTCGAAGATTTTTGACGAAAAATAAATTCCGTCGAAAATGGATGAATAAAATAAATGCAAAGGAAATTGATTTTGTAAGTTTTTCGACGGAAAATGGATTTCGTCGAAGATTTTTGACGAAAATCGTATTCCGTCGAAAATGGATGAATTAAATAAATGCAAAAGAAATTGATTTTGTGAAGTTTTTCGACGGAAAATGGATTCCGTCGAAAATGGATGAATAAAATAAATGCCAAAGAAATTGATTTTGTGAAGTTTTTCGACGGAAAATGGATTCCGTCGAAGATTTTTGACGGAAAATGAATTCCGTCGAAAATGGATGAATAAAAGAAATTGATTTTGTGAAGATTTTCGAAGGAAAATAGATTCCGTCGAAGATTTTTGACGGAAAATGAATTCCGTCGAAAATGGATGAATTAAATTAATGCAAAAGAAATTGATTTTGTGAAGTTTTTCGACGGAAAATGAATTCCGTCCAAAATGGATGAATAAAATAAATGCAAAAGAAGTTGATTTTATGAAGATTTTCGACGAAAAATGGATTCCGTCGAAGATTTTTAACGGAAAATGAATTCCGTCGAAAATGGATGAATAAAATAAATGCAAAAGAAGTTGATTTTATGAAGTTTTTCGACGAAAAATGTATTCTGTCGAAAACGGATGAATAAAATAAATGCAAAAGAAATTGATTTTGTGAAGTTTTTCGACGGAAAATGGATTCCGTAGAAGATTTTTGACGGAAAATGGGTCCGTCGAAGATTTTTGACGGAAAGTGAATTCCATAGAAAACGGATGAATAAAATAAATGCAAAAGAAATTGATTTTGTGAAGTTTTGCGACGGAAAATGGATTCCGTAGAAGATTTTTAACGTAAAATGGATTCCGTCGAAGATTTTTGACGGAAAGTGAATTCCATAGAAAACGGATGAATAAAATAAATGCAAAAGAAATTGATTTTGTGAAGTTTTTCGACGGAAAATGGATTCCGTAGAAGATTTTTGACGGAAAATGGATTCCGTCGAAGATTTTTGACGGAAAGTGAATTCCATAGAAAACGGATGAATAAAATAAATGCAAAAGAAATTGATTTTGTGAAGTTTTTCGACGGAAAATGGATTCCGTAGAAGATTTTTGACGGAAAATGGATTCCGTCGAAGATTTTTGACGGAAAGTGAATTCCATAGAAAACGGATGAATAAAATAAATGCAAAAGAAATTGATTTTGTGAAGTTTTTCGACGGAAAATGGATTCCGTGCAAAAGAAGATTTTTGACGGAAAATGGATTCCGTCGAAGATTTTTGACGGAAAGTGAATTCCATAGAAAATGGATGAATAAAATAAATGCAAAAGAAATTGATTTTGTGAAGTTTTTCGACGGAAAATGGATTCCGTCGAGGATTTTTGACGGAAAATAAATTCCGTCGAAAATGGATGAATAAAATAAATGCAAAAGAAATTGATTTTGTGAAGTTTTTCGACGGAAAATGGATTCCGTCGAAGATTTTTGACGGAAAATGAAAAGATTTTTGACGGAAAATGAATTCCGTCGAAAATGGATGAATAAAATAAATGCAAAAGAAATTGATTTTATGAAGTTTTTCGACGAAAAATGGATTCCGTCGAACATTTTTGACGAAAAATGTACTCCGTCGAAAACGGATGAATAAAATAAATGCAAAAGAAATTGATTTTGTGAAGTTTTTCGATGGAAAACGAATTCCGTCGAAAATGGATTAATAAAATAAATGCAAAAGAAGTTGATTTTGTGTTGTTTTTCGAAGGAAAATGGTTTCCGTTGAAAACGGATGAATAAAATAAATGGAAAAGAAATTGATTTTGTGAAGTTTTTCGACGAAAAAGGAAATCCGTCGAAGATTTTTGACGGAAAACGAATTCTGTCGAAAACGGATGAATAAAATAAATGCAAAAGAAATTGATTTTGTGAAGATTTTCGACGGAAAATGGATTCCGTCGAAGAATTTTGACGGAAAATGGATTCCGTCGAATATTTTTGACGGAAAACGGATTCCGTCAAAGATTTTTGACGGAAAATGAATTCCATCGAAAACGGATGAATAAAATAAATGGAAAAGAAATTGATTTTGTGAAGTTTTTCGTTGGAAAATGGATTCTGTCGAAGATTTTTGACGAAAAATAAATTCCGTCGAAAATGGATGAATAAAATAAATGCAAAGGAAATTGATTTTGTAAGTTTTTCGACGGAAAATGGATTTCGTCGAAGATTTTTGACGAAAATCGTATTCCGTCGAAAATGGATGAATTAAATAAATGCAAAAGAAATTGATTTTGTGAAGTTTTTCGACGGAAAATGGATTCCGTCGAAAATGGATGAATAAAATAAATGCCAAAGAAATTGATTTTGTGAAGTTTTTCGACGGAAAATGGATTCCGTCGAAGATTTTTGACGGAAAATGAATTCCGTCGAAAATGGATGAATAAAAGAAATTGATTTTGTGAAGATTTTCGAAGGAAAATAGATTCCGTCGAAGATTTTTGACGGAAAATGAATTCCGTCGAAAATGGATGAATTAAATTAATGCAAAAGAAATTGATTTTGTGAAGTTTTTCGACGGAAAATGAATTCCGTCCAAAATGGATGAATAAAATAAATGCAAAAGAAGTTGATTTTATGAAGATTTTCGACGAAAAATGGATTCCGTCGAAGATTTTTAACGGAAAATGAATTCCGTCGAAAATGGATGAATAAAATAAATGCAAAAGAAGTTGATTTTATGAAGTTTTTCGACGAAAAATGGATTCCGTCGAAGATTTTTGACGAAAAATGTATTCTGTCGAAAACGGATGAATAAAATAAATGCAAAAGAAATTGATTTTGTGAAGTTTTTCGACGGAAAATGGATTCCGTAGAAGATTTTTGACGGAAAATGGGTCCGTCGAAGATTTTTGACGGAAAGTGAATTCCATAGAAAACGGATGAATAAAATAAATGCAAAAGAAATTGATTTTGTGAAGTTTTGCGACGGAAAATGGATTCCGTAGAAGATTTTTAACGGAAAATGGATTCCGTCGAAGATTTTTGACGGAAAGTGAATTCCATAGAAAACGGATGAATAAAATAAATGCAAAAGAAATTGATTTTGTGAAGTTTTTCGACGGAAAATGGATTCCGTAGAAGATTTTGACGGAAAATGGATTCCGTCGAAGATTTTTGACGGAAAGTGAATTCCATAGAAAACGGATGAATAAAATAAATGCAAAAGAAATTGATTTTGTGAAGTTTTTCGACGGAAAATGGATTCCGTAGAAGATTTTTGACGGAAAATGGATTCCGTCGAAGATTTTTGACGGAAAGTGAATTCCATAGAAAACGGATGAATAAAATAAATGCAAAAGAAATTGATTTTGTGAAGTTTTTCGACGGAAAATGGATTCCGTAGAAGATTTTTGACGGAAAATGGATTCCGATTTTCGAAGATTTTTGACGGAATAAAATAAATGCAAAAGAAATTGAGTCGAAGATTTTTGACGGAAAATGAATTCCATAGAAAATGGATGAATAAAATAAATGCAAAAGAAATTGATTTTGTGAAGTTTTTCGACGGAAAATGGATTCCGTCGAAAATGGATGAATAAAATAAATGCCAAAGAAATTGATTTTGTGAAGTTTTTCGACGGAAAATGGATTCCGTCGAAGATTTTTGACGGAAAATGAATTCCGTCGAAAATGGATGAATAAAATAAATGCAAAAGAAATTGATTTTGTGAAGTTTTTCGACGGAAAATGGATTCCGTCGATTTTTGACGGAAAAAATTTCAAAAATGGATGAATAAAATAAATGCAAAAGAAATTGATTTTATGAAGTTTTTCGACGAAAAATGGATTCCGTCGAAGATTTTTGACGAAAATGTATTCCGTCGAAAACGGATGAATAAAATAAATGCAAAAGAAATTGATTTTGTGAAGTTTTTCGACGGAAAATGGATTCCGTAGAAGATTTTTGACGGAAAATGGGTCCGTCGAAGATTTTTGACGGAAAGTGAATTCCATAGAAAACGGATGAATAAAATAAATGCAAAAGAAATTGATTTTGTGAAGTTTTGCGACGGAAAATGGATTCCGTAGAAGATTTTTAACGGAAAATGGATTCCGTCGAAGATTTTTGACGGAAAGTGAATTCCATAGAAAACGGATGAATAAAATAAATGCAAAAGAAATTGATTTTGTGAAGTTTTTCGACGGAAAATGGATTCCGTAGAAGATTTTTGACGGAAAATGGATTCCGTCGAAGATTTTTGACGGAAAGTGAATTCCATAGAAAACGGATGAATAAAATAAATGCAAAAGAAATTGATTTTGTGAAGTTTTTCGACGGAAAATGAATTCCGTAGAAGATTTTTGACGGAAAATGGATTCCGTCGAAGATTTTTGACGGAAAGTGAATTCCATAGAAAATGGATGAATAAAATAAATGCAAAAGAAATTGATTTTGTGAAGTTTTTCGACGGAAAATGGATTCCGTCGAAAATGGATGAATAAAATAAATGCCAAAGAAATTGATTTTGTGAAGTTTTTCGACGGAAAATGGATTCCGTCGAAGATTTTTGACGGAAAATGAATTCCGTCGAAGATTTTTGACGGAAAATGAATTCCGTCGAAAATGGATGAATAAAATAAATGCAAAAGAAATTGATTTTATGAAGTTTTTCGACGAAAAATGGATTCCGTCGAACATTTTTGACGAAAAATGTACTCCGTCGAAAACGGATGAATAAAATAAATGCAAAAGAAATTGATTTTGTGAAGTTTTTCGATGGAAAACGAATTCCGTCGAAAATGGATTAATAAAATAAATGCAAAAGAAGTTGATTTTGTGTTGTTTTTCGAAGGAAAATGGTTTCCGTTGAAAACGGATGAATAAAATAAATGGAAAAGAAATTGATTTTGTGAAGTTTTTCGACGAAAAAGGAAATCCGTCGAAGATTTTTGACGGAAAACGAATTCTGTCGAAAACGGATGAATAAAATAAATGCAAAAGAAATTGATTTTGTGAAGATTTTCGACGGAAAATGGATTCCGTCGAAGAATTTTGACGGAAAATGGATTCCGTCGAATATTTTTGACGGAAAACGGATTCCGTCAAAGATTTTTGACGGAAAATGAATTCCATCGAAAACGGATGAATAAAATAAATGGAAAAGAAATTGATTTTGTGAAGTTTTTCGTTGGAAAATGGATTCTGTCGAAGATTTTTGACGAAAAATAAATTCCGTCGAAAATGGATGAATAAAATAAATGCAAAGGAAATTGATTTTGTGAAGTTTTTCGACGGAAAACGGATTCCGAAAATGTCGAAAATGGATGAATAAAATAAATGCCAAAGAAATTGATTTTGTGAAGTTTTTCGACGGAAAATGGATTCCGTCGAAAATGGATGAATAAAATAAAAAAGAAAATGAAGATTTGAGATTCCGTCGAAGATTTTTGACGGAAAATGTATTCCGTCGAAAATGGATGAATTAAATTAATGCAAAAGAAATTGATTTTGTGAAGTTTTTCGACGGAAAATGAATTCCGTCCAAAATGGATGAATAAAATAAATGCAAAAGAAGTTGATTTTATGAAGATTTTCGACGAAAAATGGATTCCGTCGAAGATTTTTAACGGAAAATGAATTCCGTCGAAAATGGATGAATAAAATAAATGCAAAAGAAGTTGATTTTATGAAGTTTTTCGACGAAAAATGGATTCCGTCGAAGATTTTTGACGAAAAATGTATTCTGTCGAAAACGGATGAATAAAATAAATGCAAAAGAAATTGATTTTGTGAAGTTTTTCGACGGAAAATGGATTCCGTCGAAAATGGATGAATAAAATAAATGCAAAAGAAATTGATTTTATGAAGTTTTTCGACGAAAAATGGATTCCGTCGAACATTTTTGACGAAAAATATGAATTCCGTCGAAAACGGATGAATAAAATAAATGCAAAAGAAATTGATTTTGTGAAGTTTTTCGATGGAAAACGAATTCCGTCGAAAATGGATTAATAAAATAAATGCAAAAGAAGTTGATTTTGTGTTGTTTTTCGAAGGAAAATGGTTTCCGTTGAAAACGGATGAATAAAATAAATGGAAAAGAAATTGATTTTGTGAAGTTTTTCGACGAAAAAGGAAATCCGTCGAAGATTTTTGACGGAAAGTGAATTCCATAGAAAATGGATGAATAAAATAAATGCAAAAGAAATTGATTTTGTGAAGTTTTTCGACGGAAAATGGATTCCGTCGAAAATGGATGAATAAAATAAATGCCAAAGAAATTGATTTTGTGAAGTTTTTCGACGGAAAATGGATTCCGTCGAAGATTTTTGACGGAAAATGAATTCAGTCGAAAATGGATGAATAAAAGGAATTGATTTTGTGAAGATTTTCGAAGGAAAATAGATTCCGTCGAAGATTTTTGACGGAAAATGAATTCCGTCGAAAATGGATGAATAAAATAAATGCAAAAGAAATTGATTTTGTGAAGTTTTTCGACGGAAAATGGATTCCGTCGAAGATTTTTGACGAAAAATGAACTCCGTCGAAAACGGATGAATAAAATAAATGCAAAAGAAATTGATTTTGTGAAGTTTTTCGACGGAAAATGGATTCCGTCGAAAATGGATGAATAAAATAAATGCAAAAGAAATTGATTTTGTGAATTTTTTCGACGGAAAATGGATTCCGTCGAAGATTTTTGACGGAAAATGAATTCCGTCGAAAATGGATGAATAAAATAAATGCAAAAGAAATTGATTTTGTGAAGTTTTTCGACGGAAAATGGATTCCGTCGAAGATTTTTGACGAAAAAAATTCCGTCGAAAACGGATGAATAAAATAAATGCAAAAGAAATTGATTTTGTGAAGAATTTTCAAAAGAAATTGATTTTGTGAACGGAAAATGGATTCCGTCGAAATGTATTCCGTCGAAAACGGATGAATAAAATAAATGCAAAAGAAATTGATTTTGTGAAGTTTTTCGACGGAAAATGGATTCCGGAAAATGGATTAATAAAATAAATGCAAAAGAAGTTGATTTTGTGTTGTTTTTCGAAGGAAAATGGTTTCCGTTGAAAACGGATGAATAAAATAAATGCAAAAGAAATTGATTTTGTGAAGTTTTTCGATCCGTCGAAGATTTTTGACGGAAATGAATTCCGTCGAAAATGGATGAATAAAATAAATGCAAAAGAAATTGATTTTATGAAGTTTTTCGACGAAAAATGGATTCCGTTGAAGATTTTTAACGAAAAATGTATTCCGTCGAAAACGGATGAATAAAATAAATGCAAAAGAAATTGATTTTGTGAAGATTTTTCGATGGAAAACGAATTCCGTCGAAAATGGATTAATAAAATAAATGCAAAAGAAGTTGATTTTGTGTTGTTTTTCGAAGGAAAATGGTTTCCGTTGAAAACGGATGAATAAAATAAATGGAAAAGAAATTGATTTTGTGAAGTTTTTCGACGAAAAGGAAATCCGTCGAAGATTTTTGACGGAAAACGAATTCTGTCGAAAACGGATGAATAAAATAAATGCAAAAGAAATTGATTTTGTGAAGATTTTCGACGGAAAATGGATTCCGTCGAAGAATTTTGACGGAAAATGGATTCCGTCGAATATTTTTGACGGAAAACGGATTCCGTCAAAGATTTTTGACGGAAAATGAATTCCATCGAAAACGGATGAATAAAATAAATGGAAAAGAAATTGATTTTGTGAAGTTTTTCGTTGGAAAATGGATTCTGTCGAAGATTTTTGACGAAAAATAAATTCCGTCGAAAATGGATGAATAAAATAAATGCAAAGGAAATTGATTTTGTAAGTTTTTCGACGGAAAATGGATTTCGTCGAAGATTTTTGACGAAAATCGTATTCCGTCGAAAATGGATGAATTAAATAAATGCAAAAGAAATTGGTTTTGTGAAGTTTTTCGACGGAAAATGGATTCCGTCGAAAATGGATGAATAAAATAAATGCCAAAGAAATTGATTTTGTGAAGTTTTTCGACGGAAAATGGATTCCGTCGAAGATTTTTGACGGAAAATGAATTCCGTCGAAAATGGATGAATAAAAGAAATTGATTTTGTGAAGATTTTCGAAGGAAAATAGATTCCGTCGAAGATTTTTGACGGAATATGAATTCCGTCGAAAATGGATGAATTAAATTAATGCAAAAGAAATTGATTTTGTGAAGTTTTTCGACGGAAAATGAATTCCGTCCAAAATGGATGAATAAAATAAATGCAAAAGAAGTTGATTTTATGAAGATTTTCGACGAAAAATGGATTCCGTCGAAGATTTTTAACGGAAAATGAATTCCGTCGAAAATGGATGAATAAAATAAATGCAAAAGAAGTTAAAATTTTCGAAGATTTTTGACGGAAAATGAATTCCGTCGAAAATGGATGAATAAAATAAATGCAAAAGAAATTGATTTTGTGAAGTTTTTCGACGAAAAATGGATTCCGTCGAAGATTTTTGACGGAAATGAATTCCGTCGAAAACGGATGAATAAAATAAATGCAAAAGAAATTGATTTTGTGAAGTTTTTCGTCGGAAAATGAATTCCGTCGAAAATGGATGAATAAAATAAATGCAAAAGAAATTGATTTTGTGAAGTTTTTCGACGGAAAATGGATTCCGTCGAAGATTTTTGACGGAAAAATTCCGTAAAAAATGGATGAATTAAATTCAAGCAAAACAAATTGATTTTGTGAAGTTTTTCGACGAAAATGGATTTCGTCGAAGATTTTTGACGGAAAACGAATTCTGTCGAAAACGGATGAATAAAATAAATGCAAAAGAAATTGATTTTGTAAAGTTTTTCGAAAAAGGAAAATGTACTCCGTCGAAAATGGATGAATAAAATAAATGCAAAAGAAATTGATTTTGTGAAGTTTTTCGACGGAAAAAGAATTTCGTCGAAAATGGATTAATAAAATAAATGCAAAAGAAATTGATTTTGTGAAGTTTTTCGACGGAAAATGGATTCCGTCGAAGATTTTTGACGGAAAATGTATTCCGTCGAAAATGGATGAATTAAATTCAAGCAAAAGAAATTGATTTTGTGAAGTTTTTCGACGGAAAACAAATTTCGTCGAAAATAGATGAAAAAAATAAATGCAAAAGTAATTGATTTTGTGAAGTTTTTCGACGAAAAATGGATTCCGACGAAGTTTTTTGACGGAAAATGAATTCCGTCGAAAATGGATGAATAAAATAAATACAAAAGAAATTGATTTTGTGAAGTTTTTCGACGGAAAATGGATTCCGTCGAAGATTTTTGACGGAAAATGAATTCCGTCGAAAATGGATGAATAAAATAAATGCAAAAGAAATTGATTTTGTGAAGTTTTTAGACGGAAAATTGATTCCGTAGAAGATTTTTGACTGAAAATGAATTCCAACGAAAACGGATGAATAAAATAACTTGCAAAAGAAATTGATTTAGTTAAGTTTTTCGACGGAAAATGGATTCCGTCGAAGAATTTTGCCGGAAAATGAATGCCATCGAAAATGGATGAATAAAATTAAAGCAAAAAAAAAATTATTTTGTGAAGTTTTTCGAAGGAAAACGAGTTCCGTCGAAAATGGATTAATAAAATAAATGTAAAAGAAATTGATTTTGTGAAGTTTTTCGACGGAAAATGAATTACGTCGAAAACGGATGAATAAAATAAATGCAAAAGAAATTGATTTTGTGAAGTTTTTCGATGGAAAATGGATTCCGTCGAAAATAGATGAATAAAATAAATGCAAAAGAAATTGATTTTGTGAAGTTTTTCGAAGGAAAATGGATTCCGTCGAAAATGGATGAATAAAATAAATCGAAAATGGATGAATAAAATAAATGCAAAAGAAATTGATTTTGTGAAGTTTTTCGACGGAAAATGCATTCGTCGAAGATTTTTGACGGAAAATGAATTCTGTTGAAAATGGATGATTAAAATAAATGCAAAAGAAATGAATTTTGTGAAGTTTTTTTGACGGAAAACGTATTCCGTCGATAACAGATGAATAAAATAAATGCAAAAGAAATTGATTTTGTGAAGTTTTTCGACGGAAAATGGATTCCGTTGAAGATTTTTGACGGAAAATGGATTTCGTCGAAGATTTTTGTCGGAAAATAAATTCCATCGAAACCGGATGAATAAAAAAATTCAAAAGAAATTGATTTTGTGAAGTTTTTCGACGGAAAATGGATTCCGTCGAAGATTTTTGACGGAAAATGAATTCCGTCGAAAATGGATGAATAAAATAAATGCAAAAGAAATTGATTTTGTGAAGTTTCTCGATGGAAAATGGATTCCGTAAAAGATTTTTGACGGAAAATGGATTCCGTCGAAGATTTTTGACGGAAAATGAATTCCATCGAAAACGGATGAATAAAATAAGTGCAAAAGAAATTGATTTTGTGAAGTTTTTCGACGGAAAATGGATTCCGTCGAAGATTTTTGACGGAAAACGGATTCCGTCAAAGATTTTTGACGGAAAATGAATTCCATCGAAAATGGATGAATAAAATAAATGGAAAAGAAATTGATTTTGTGAAGTTTTTCGTTGGAAAATGGATTCTGTCGAAGATTTTTGACGAAAAATAAATTCCGTCGAAAATGGATGAATAAAATAAATGCAAAGGAAATTGATTTTGTAAGTTTTTCGACGGAAAATGGATTTCGTCGAAGATTTTTGACGGAAAATCGTATTCCGTCGAAAATGGATGAATTAAATAAATGCAAAAGAAATTGATTTTGTGAAGTTTTTCGACGGAAAATGGATTCCGTCGAAAATGGATGAATAAAATAAATGGAAAAGAAATTGATTTTGTGAAGTTTTTCGAAGATTTTTGACGGAAAATGAATTCCGTCGAAAATGGATGAATAAAAGAAATTGATTTTGTGAAGATTTTCGACGGAAAATTGATTCCGTCGAAGATTTTTGACGGAAAATGTATTCCGTCTAAGATTTTTGATCGACAGAAAATGAATTCCGTCGAAAATGGATGGATAAAATAAATGCAAATGAAATTGATTTTGTGAAGTTTTTCGACGGAAAATAGATTCCGTCGAAGTTTTTTGACGAAAAATGTATTCTGTCGAAAACGGATGAATAAAATAAATGCAAACGAAATTGATTTTGTGAAGTTTCTCGATGGAAAATGGATTCCGTAAAAGATTTTTGACGGAAAATGGATTCCGTCGAAGATTTTTGACGGAAAATGAATTCCATCGAAAACGGATGAATAAAATAAATGCAAAAGAAATTGATTTTGTGATGTTCTTCGACGGAAAATGAATTTCGTCTAAGATTTTTGACGGAAAATGAATTCCGTCCAAAATGGATGAATAAAATAAATGCAAAAGAAGTTGATTTTATGAAGATTTTCGACGAAAAATGGATTCTGTCGAAGATTTTTGACAGAAAATGAATTCCATCGAAAATGGATGAATAAAATAAATGCAAAAGAAGTTGATTTTATGAAGTTTTTCGACGAAAAATGGATTCCGTCGAAGATTTTTGACGAAAAATGTATTCTGTCGAAAACGGATGAATAAAATAAATGCAAAAGAAATTGATTTTGTGAAGTTTCTCGATGGAAAATGGATTCCGTAAAAGATTTTTGACGGAAAATGGATTCCGTCGAAGATTTTTGACGGAAAATGAATTCCATCGAAAACGGATGAATAAAATAAATGCAAAAGAAATTGATTTTGTGATGTTCTTCGACGGAAAATGGATTTCGTCAAAGATTTTTGACGGAAAATGAATTCCGTCCAAAATGGATGAATAAAATAAATGCAAAAGAAGTTGATTTTATGAAGATTTTCGACGAAAAATGGATTCTGTGTCGAAAACGGATGAATAAAATAAATGCAAAAGAAGTTGATTTTGTGAAGTTTTTCGACGAATTATGGATTCCATCGAAGATTTTTTACGAAAAATGTATTCCGTCGAAAACGGATGAATAAAATAAATGCAAAAGAAATTGATTTTATGAAGTTTTTCGATGGAAATGATTTTGTCGAAGTTTTTGACGGAAAATGAATTCTGTTGAAAATGGATGAATTAAAATAAATGCAAAAGAAATTGAATTTTGTGAAGTTTTTTGACGGAAAACGTATTCCGTCGATAACTGATGAATAAAATAAATGCAAAAGAAATTGATTTTGTGAAGTTTTTCGACGGAAAATGGATTCCGTTGAAAATTTTTGACGGAAAATGGATTTCGTCGAAGATTTTTGACGGAAAAAGAATTCCATCGAAACCGGATGAATAAAAAAATGCAAAAGAAATTGATTTTGTGAAGTTTTTCGACGGAAAACAAATTCCGTCGAAAACGGATGAATAAAAATGCAAAAGAAATTGGATGAATAAAATAAATGCAAAAGAAATTGATTTTGTGAAGTTTTTGACGGAAAATGGATTCCGTCGAAGATTTTTGACGGAAAATGAATTCCATCGAAAACGGATGAATAAAATAAGTGCAAAAGAAATTGATTTTGTGAAGTTTTTCGACGGAAAATGGATTTCGTCGAAGATTTTTGACGGAAAATGAATTCCGTCGAAAATGGATGAATAAAATAAATGCAAAAAAATTGATTTAGTGAAGTTTTTCGACGGAAAACGAATTCCGTCGAAAATGGATTAATAAAATAAATGCAAATAAAATTAATTTTGTGAGTTTTTAGACGAAAAATGTATTAAGTCGAAGATTTTTGACGGAAAATTTTTCCGTCGAAAATGGATGAATAAAATAAATGCAAAAGAAATTGAGTTTATGAAGTTTTTCGACGCAAAATGGATTCCGTCGAAGATTTTTGACGAAAAATGTTTTCTGTCGAAAACGGATGAATAAAATAAATGCAAAAGAAATTGATTTTGTGAAGATTTTCGACGGAAAATGGATTCCGTCGAAGAATTTTGACGGAAAATGGATTCCGTCGAAGATTTTTGACGAAAAATGAATTCCATCGAAAATGGATGAATAAAATAAATGCAAAAGAAATTGATTTTGTGAAGTTTTTCGTCGGAAAATGGATTCTGTCGAAGATTTTTGACGGAAAATGAATTCCGCCGAAAATGGATGAATAAAATAAATGCAAAAGAAATTGATTTTGTGAAGTTTTTCGACGGAAAACGGATTCCGTAGAAGATTTTTTACAGAAAATGGATTCCGTCAAAGATTTTTGACGGAAAATGAATTCCGTCGAAAATGGATGAATAAAATAAATGCAAAAGAAATTGATTTTGTATGTTTTTCGACGGAAAATAGATTCCGTCGAAGTTTTTTGACGGAAAATGTATTCCGTCGAAAATGGATGAATTAAATTAATGCAAAAGAAATTTATTTTGTGATTTACCAAAAAAAAAAAAAGAAATCTATTTTGTGAAGTTTTTCGACGGAAAATGAATTTCGTCGAAAATGGATGAATAAAATAAATGCAAAATAAATTCATATTGTGAAATTTTTAGATGGAAAACGGATTCCGTCGAAAATGGATGAATAAAATAAATGCAAAAGAAATTGATTTTATGAAATTTTTCGACGAAATATGGATTCCGTCG